>OX463767.1:16188657-16359961 GCA_949825005.1 Gasteruption jaculator | reverse complement strand
AAGCGGTTCCGGAGGTGGTAGCACCTGCGAAAGAAGTGAAGGAAAACGGCGAAAGCAACGCGGACAAAACGGAGAAGGTCGCGACGGAGAGCGTCGAGCCGGAGAAGCTCGCGGAGAAATCGGCAGCGACTCCTTCCGAAACTGAAACCTCCAAGGACAATTCCGAGGTTCTCAGGAAAAAAGAGGCGGCGTCCAAGGAATCGGAGGCGGTAGCGGCCAAGTCTTCCGAGGAAAAGCCCGAGGAGAAGGTCTCGGTCGAGAAGGAGGAAAAATCGGTCGGCGAAGGATCGGTCAAGGAACCCGTCGCGGAGGCGCCGGTCAAGGAACTGGTTAAAGAAGCCGTCAAAGAAGCGGCCAAGGAAGCGATCAAAGAACTGGTCAAAGAAACCGCTAAGGAGACCGTCAACAAAGAAGAAAGCAGCAGCAGCAGCACCACCACCACCACGGTGCAATCGGAGAAGAAGTTGAATGGCACGACGGAAATTCAAAACGGAGACTCGACCGCGGCCGCGCAGGAGAAGCCACACACGAATGGCATGGACGAGGACAGTTCGAAAGAGAAATCCAAGGAGGCCGAGGTGGCACCGAAGAACGGCGAGAAAAGTGAATCATCCGAAACAAGCACGGAAAGTATCAAAGTCAAGAAGGTCGTGGATTCCAGCACAACGGTGGCCGATGGCGCGGGCGAACCGGATGTTGTGCCACCTGTGGTCGTAGCCGCGACGTCCTAATTTCATCGTCTTTAAGGTTTAAGGAAATCCTCTAGCCCCGATTCCCTATTACTTCAAAAAATAACCCTTCGACCCCCAACCCCCTTCATCCCAAACGAAACCTTTGCATCATACGTTTAAAGGCATACGCGGTAATTTAAGAAGCAAGCGAATAGATTTAATGTTCCTTCGATATACGGGAATAGCGTTCAGCGAGTTTTCAATATTTTCCTCATGGAAAGCAAAGCCCTTCTTTCTGTCCCTTTTGGTTGCTACGGTGCTGCGTTTTTCAAATATTTCAAGTTACTTTTATTCCTCTCGCGGAGAGTACACGCTCAATTGGGCTCTTCTTCTTCTTTTTTTGTCTCGCCTTTGTATATCGTGGCTTTTTACATTGTTTTTACGCACGGGGTGGTTGTAAAAAGGAAACGAACACTTTTCAAACTCGATGGAAGCGAGGCCCTTTTTTTTTAGCGCCAATTTTAAAGATTATTCGGTACCGTCGTGGGCATAATTTCATTTTATTTTACTGGTGAAAGAAAGAAAAAAAAACAGCAAATTGAAATTCACCGTTTTTGTCTCGGGCCCATTGCGGCCCATTCAGACTTTTCTTGGAAATTGAATTTCATCGCTATTTCTACTCAATTTTATCACTACTCGCACGTAATCAATAATCAGGAATCATAAATATAGAGTTTTGAATAAATAAAATAGAGTTTCTTGATCGATACCAAATTTTTTACGGATGCGAAACACTTTCTTCTTGTTAATGTCCAAAATTAGTTAACGAAAAATGATGAAATGAAACTTGGGAAGTAATTCAAAGTTGAAGTGACAAAATCCGGTAGAAATAGCGTCAATGTCTGACAATTTTAGGTTCTAGAAAAAAATCGGGTGATATTGGAGGAAAAAAATTATCAATTTTCAATAATTTTTCAAACCGAACTGAAAATACTGGAAATCCCCCATTCTGCCCCTGCCACCCCGGCAGGGGTAGAATGGGATTAATTTTATATTATACAATATTTTTTATTTATTTTATCATATTTTATATTAATAACTTCCATACCCATGAGATACCCAATTTGCAAAAATGTTCCTTTTTTCATTCGTTACAACCACTACGTGCCTATTTTCAAAAAATCCCAGAATCTCAGAATTTTTTTCTTTTTCCTCCCAAGACTTTTCTCTCGGATTATTAGCCTTGTGATCTTTGGAAACCGTTTTCATTCGATTTCGAAAGAATTCTTTGAAGAGTAAGGACCCACTTTTTCGCGCGATAATTCACACGCTAATTTATTTCGCATTTAAAAAAATATATAAAAATTTAAAAAACGAGGAATTAGCGAAGCACGACAAGTGCAACGAAACTACCCCAGACAGAGACTGTGCCAAAACGAAGAAAAACAAATTTCCAATTTTTCTCTTTTTTTTTTGAAAGAATTTTTGTTTTTCTTCCGCCTCGAATTTCGCGCCCAAGATCAAACTGAAAATTCGTAGCACCGACGAAAATCGCAAAATCGCTGGTTTTTTCTTCCCCCAGTAGGTACTTAAACAAAATACGAAAAAAAAAACAAAAAACCGAAGGTTGGATCTCCTCTTTTCAATCGGACACGCGATCGCTAATTTACGATACATAAAAATAATTTCCTAATCACGAAACTTCACGCTCTTAAAAAAAAAAGGAATTATTTGAGATTTCTCCTTTCGTCGAACAGACTGTGATCTAATAACCATTACATTAGTAGACGTATAGCTGGCGACAGGTCTATCGGAAAATTCACCGTGCAACTTTTTGTGTGAAATCGAAGATGAACCGGGAGATCCAACCTTGCAGCGAATTTTAGTCATTTACGAAAAAAAAAAAAAAAGACACGAATACTCAATTTTGTGCGTGATCGAAGGAGGACGAGTGAAATTATTTTTTTTTAAATTTTTTTTAGCGATTTTGTATTTTGCTGTGACGTTTGAGAAACGTGGGAGGAACAAGTGTACGGCAAAAATTTGTGCTCGGCTGACTTTCACGTCTTCACCCCGAATCATCAACCCATATCATCCATTGCAATGTTTGTGTCGATAGTCGAGACACTTTTCAAGTGCACTTTTTTCTTTCACGTTTCGAAATTCGTGCGAGGGGGGAAGTCGACCGATGGATTTCTGAAAGTTCCCCCGGGTCATTCGAAAATTTCACAAAAACGGGAAAAAACAAAACAAGTGATGAAATATTCGGAAATTCGTCGAGAAACTTTCCGGAATGATGATGAATTTAGTATTTTTTTTTGTTTTTCTTCCCGATAATGAATTAACTATTTTTTAACCGAAGGATCGGTGATGTCAATAATTGGGGGGAAAAGACACTGTCCTCTGTCCTCTTGTTTTGTGTAAAACTAATTTTATGTTTCTCTCTCTCTCTCTCGTAGTGTAGCGTATATGTTTTTCATTTTTTTTTTAAAATTTCGTTTTCATTTTTGTCACTCGCTCATTATTATCGTCATTAGCTTTTACTTTACATTCCGGTTACTGAAAGCGATCAGTGAGATTCGAAGTTTGCAGTCGCCATTCGAGAAACAAAACACAAAATTTATTTTTCTTTTTTTTCCATTGTGGGACAAATCTCGCCTCAGTCGTTACAATATTCGCAAGGGACAAAAAATACAAATTTAAGAACAAGCGTAGTTCTCGAATCCATTGTAAGTAGTTACGAAATTATCAGAAATCGGTCTTTCTCCTTCACGAGTCAAATTATTAGTCGGTTCGAACCGGTCGCAAGCAATTTGTGCATTTTTGTAGATCGAAGGAATGATTTTCGCAAGGTTTCGACCAAACCCTGGGTTCTTTTCACTTTCGAAGGGGCTCGACCCGCCAGGAATTATGAAATTTCCGAATATCGGAAGCTTCGATTTGGTCGAAAAGGACAAATAATTTGACTCGAGAGAGAGATATCGCTAAAAGTCCTGTGCTTTGCTCATACATCCAATATTACTTTGAAAGTGAGGTTTTTTTCTATTCTTTTTTTGTTTTTAAATTTTCCTTTTTTTTTTCAATGAATAAATTGATCCTACACTACTGCCTACGTCGACTGTACTCTTAAACATTGTATTGCATACTAGATTGTAAGAAGATTGTACTTTCAAAAACATAAACTACTTGTAACGTAATATAACATTTTTAGTTTGGCTCCTTGTCGTAAACGGAAAAAAGGATGAAAAAGGAAAAAAAAAAGAAGCAACTTAAACTTAGGTGTCTCTATAGAAACTCTTTCGTTTGTGTTTGCGCTGGCTAGTCACTGACGCGAGTTATGGTATTTACACGTTTACTCTGACAAAAAAGAAATACGGTGGTTCCCCCCTCCCCTCCCCCACGAAATTTTCGATTCTTCGCTTTCGCGGCTGTTTTTTTTTTTCGATTTTTGCCCTCGTTTCAGTATTAATTGGTTCGGGCTAATTATGAATCTCGATGCGATCGCTCATTTGTTTTTGTGTACTCGCACACCAGCGCCATGCCGTACCTCGGCGGGGCCTCGCAACTTCGCGCAAGCACGTGGCCGTTGCGAAACCCCAAAGGCGTAGGGCCTGGCCCGAATGCCCCCATCGACGCTTCCTCGGGCATTTTTTCATTTGTGGGAGTAATCGTGTAAGGTCGAGTGTATCTAGCTGTGTAAGTTATGATTAAGAACGAGATGTACTGAGTATTTGGTACTAAAATACATAATTTCAAAATGTCCATCGGTGTTCGTCAGATCTGTTGGAATTCTTTGTCGCCCGATCGACACTGTCGCAAGTCTTACGACACTGGGAACGAAAACGATTTTCGAACATAACCTTGTATGTTTTTTTTCTGCAATGTCGTAGGACGTAAAAGTAAAAAAAATGGAGAATTTTCCAATAGGTGGGGCATTCTTTACTGCGATTGGTCGATTTTTCTTAAATTTACGTCCTACGGCATTGCTCCGTTTTGCGCCCAAGTGTGTGTAAAATGCAGCAATGGCGTAGAACGTAAATTTATTAAAAACGGACCAATGAGAATGAACAATTTTTCAATGGGTGGGGCATTCTTTGCTGCGATTGGTCGATTTTGTTTTTAATTCACGTCCTACGACATTGCTACACTTTCTCTGGAAGGTTGTAAGTGTGTGTAACTTATAAGATGACGTAGGTATCGGGGGATCCCCTTATTTATATTCTACAGTTCGGTTTATACTCATATTTTGTAAAAGTTCCTACAGAAACCACTCGAAGATGTCGCTGATCTTCAGATAATTTGTTTTATGTAAGTGTAAGCTTCAATTTATTTTGATCAACTAGTTTAAGGTTGCGTGCAGGTCCTTGAAGAAGGAGTTCCTTATTTGGAAGCTAAAGGTAAAGGTACAAAAAAGATCCTTAGCCATTTTTTACCAGAAATTTTAGAAAAAATTGAAATTCGAAGCTAGTCGAGTTAGAGCATTTCTTCGATCGACGACCGTTTCCTATTTTAATTGAAATAGTCGATAGTCGATAGTTGATGTGGTTTAGGGAATTTATTTAAAATTCCTTAGGTGCTTTTGGACCAAGAAATCACGAATTCGTAGAAGAAGTCATTCGGTTTTATTACAAAGTGTATATATCTAACAGTGTCATTATTAGTCCTCGGTTATTCTATCGCATAGAAATTTCAATTAGAGAAGTGGTCGAAAGTACAGAAGTTGCAAATTACAATATTCGTTTCATCCAAAATGAGCGAAAGATCCTACGTTTGTTTTATTTAGTCCAAATCTTTTGGTGAAAAAAACATATTTTTAGCTTAGTCCCCCAAAATCAGTGGATTGGATCTTTGGATTAAGTTTCCGGTTCTCTCGTCTGGTTTTTCCTCTTTTCTAGTAAAGTTTCCCACAATATTCCAACGTTTTTGAATTTGTTCATAGCCGCACTGCACATTTTCACCGTTTCGAAGCACGATTCGCAGATAATTTCTGGTAGACCATTTCGCTCCTTTATTTGGTACTAAAACAAAAAAAAGTATGCAAAATTTTTTACCTCCGATCCAATAATTTTTTTTAAATGTTCGAAGCTTCTTTAGTTTTTCAGATAAAGTTGAATTTCGAAAGTTTTCTAAGAAAAGTAGAAGAATTCTAGTTATCTAAGAAAAGGTTCGAAGTCTTCAGACTTTTTTGGAAATATTTCAGAGAAATATCTTCAGCAAGGATGGAAACCTAAAAATTTCAGAACCAAGGGTAACCGTAATTTCAATTGAATAATAACAACATTTGTACCGGGTAATCGAACCTTTTGTGGCAAAAGTTTGTTTATCATTTCCTTGGTGGCGACCCGATGGATCCAAATACGCGTGTCGGGAGGCACAAAACTGGCACAAAGACGGCACAAATGCTTAACGTCTTCTCCTATATCCAAACAACCATTAACATCGTAGAAGCTCTCGCTGGTGTTCTAAATTTCCAAACAAAAGCAATTAATTCTTTGGTGCTAATCCTAATGGCGTATCGATCGAATGAAATCCCAACTCACTTCGTCAAACTCGTAGTTCATTTCTACTTCTTCTTCCTTTACTCCGGCGACGATAGCATTTCGATAGATTTCTTCCGAGTCGCATTCCGACTCTTCCTTCTTCATATCCGGAGCAGGTTGCGGACCGATCCATTCCCCTTCGCTGCATAATTACATACCATTCGAATAAAAATGCAACATTAGAATGAAAAAAATATTATCGCATCTTTACAGATTTTTTTAAACCCAAAATCCAAGTTTTAGCAAAACCAAAATGCAAAAAAAAAATTCGACAAATGCCCATTGCGACAAGATTTACTTTTACATATTTTCCGATCGATCGACCGATCGAAAATCCATGCGAGTCGATTTTAATTGTTCGCACCGAACTCGATGCGTACTCTCGAGGGCGTATCGACATGATTTTCATCGCTCCGCACGGAACTATCGAAATCTCGTATAGAGGATAAGCACCTGGACCCTTGACGAAGTTGATTCCTCAGTTTGTGAATGTCGATATCGACACCATTATTTTGTTCCTTATTTAAAATCGCCGATCCTAAGAGATCGTAAAGGGTCTGCGGGTTCGAAAGGATGTTGCTCAGAGCGGAGACCATCGGTTTCAGCGAATCGGGCAACAGGTTCGTAACTTCGGGAATTATTTCCGTTTTCGAGGACACCGAAGGCAGGAGCTGGAGAGCTTCGGCACCGAGGTTCGAACCGAATTGCAACCCGCAGTTGTTACTCCGCTTGTCGTCACTTTTCCTCTCGGACGTGGACGCCACGGTGCAGTTTCTTGAAATTCCCATGCTCGACAAGGGTTGTTGTTTCGACTTGTCATCGCCGGAGAGGGCATTTCGATGCGCCACGGCATCGGCCAGAGCCTTCGCTATGGTTTTGGTGTTTCCTCGACGAATTTGCAAATTGGGATGCCTCTTGAGAAAATTGAGCAACCAGTCGGGCCCGGCACTGCTATTTTTGATCCAACTGTCCGGATACTTGAGGTTGTACTTCACAGCCAGCTGGAAGGCAAGCCTTCGAATTTCGGACGAGGTCGCTCCCGACGAGTTCTCGTTGGCGTCCACCACGAAGTCGCAAATCACTTTTTCTTGGGCGGGAGAAAATATTCGACGACCGATCGGCATGTCGGACGGTGGCAAGCGAACCGGCATCGATTTGATCTTCTTGATGTGTCGAGATAACGTGGAAATGCTGATTCCGTGAGTCTTGGCGACGTTCCTTATCGTGCAACCTTTGGAATTCGGGTTCTCCAACACCTTGTTGGCGGCGGTTTCCAATACGCTCGGTGGCACCGTCGCTCTGTCGGTTTTCCTCTTGTAGTTCCTCATGTTTTCTGATCGAACACGAGAAATAGAAAATATAAATATAATACGTATACAAAATGAAAATATATATATATAGTATGTATTAATATATATATATATATAAGTATATTTGAGATAAAATGGATAAAATTATATTGGAAAATATAAATTAGAGGGGGCAGTCTAGTCTGGATTCCCTCGACCCCTCGAAAAAAACTATAAATAAATAAAAATTTCTCAAAAACTAGCATACAATTTTATAAATTATCACTTTATACTTTTTTTTATACATTATTATTGAAAACAAAAGTAGACAGTCGAGGTAGAGTAGGCAAATATTTTGAAGAAATTTATTAGAAAAAAAAAGAAAAAACTTCTTTCTAAACAGGGTTGCCAGTGGACGCTCAACGCGTTGAGCGGGTTCCCCTCTACTATTTATTTTTCGTACCAGGGCGTTGAGCCTTCGCTGGCAACTCCTTACCCACAAAGAGGAGTGACATAAAATAAAAAATAATTATCATTCAATACACACACACACACACACACATTATCAAAAATTTTCAATTACTCTTCGCACACAAAATTGGGCCAAGAACCGAAGAATTATTTGGGGTCTAATGTTTCGCGGGGTCAAACACATTAATCGTGACACGTCTCAAAAAACAAAAAAAAGTCAAATTACGAGAACACTCACGTTTTATGGAAAATCTCTCATGAAAATTCGATACAATTAAATCCCTCGACTTTTCGAGGGAAAGATTTGGTAAAAATCGTCTTTCTCATTGATCCAGAAAATTAATTGTTCGGGTGTTTCGAGAAACTTTGCCTGCCATTGGGTCTTCATTTTGTTATGTTCCATTTGACCCCGTGAAAAGTCAGCGGTGTCGCGGTTGCGAGAAATCACGCACAGATGGCGTCACCGCGTTGGTCCGGAAACCCGGGGATCGAGTCGCGTACTTCTTTACCGACCATGGCAAGTGACTCGTATCAAGGTGTCCCATAAGTTTCTTCCGCGCCACGCTATGCGTGACCTCGAGCCGGAAAGGAAGAAATTTATGGGACAACCTGATACAAAAAGCGCAGGATTATCGAGTTTTGATTTTTATTGAGATAAATGATAAAATAAAGTTACATTTTATTCGCCTTCGATGTTTAATAATGGGGACAAAAGGTTTGAATGCATTTTTATATTCTTCCGCGACGGAAGCGAAAGATTAAAACGAACCAATGAAAATTGATGATTTTCGTCCGTATCGAAGCGGTGAGTTAATAATGGCGGACCAATCGAAAACATTTGCGAATTCGTAGGGGAATCATAGTCCCTGAACGGTAATTGAAAGAAAAAAAAACACGAAAGAGTGGAAAAATCGTTAAAAGAGTAAAAAGTAGATTTCAAGGACAAGAGTCTGGGATTAAACTTGCGCTGCAATTGAATTTTCGGGCGTTTTAGGATTTTTTTTTTACATTAAACTTTAAATATGCATAAATGAAATTTGAAGTTGAGTATTTAGGCTACCCCGTTTTGGAATTTCGAAAAATCGTCGGATTTCGGGACAAATTCCTACGTAAGTTTGGGAAACAATTTTTTGAAGTTTACGATAATAATCGATCGCTCGCCGTTAGAGGTAAAAATCGCCGACCTCGACCTGAAACATCGCGGTCAACAGAGATGGCTCTGACGACTTCGTCGTCTCGCGTGACAGTTCACGCGACCGCACGATAGATGGAGCTCCCTGTGACCGTTCAATTTATTCAAATATTTCCCGCTTACCGCTTTGATTATACGACGCGCAAGGAAATTGACCACTTGTATGTGTATTATGTTTTTGTTTTCTTCAAATAGTGCCGAATTTTTGAAACGAACAATAAGAGTAAATGGAGGAACGCCAAAATAATATATAGTAGAATCTCCGTACAAGATACCCCAAGGGACCGGAGGGGAATACGATTCCGAAAATGACCGTTCCTCCACGCAGCGGCCTGCTACGCCGGAGAGGAATAGAACTCACGTTCTTCGTATAAGATACCATGCAAAAATAGTTTAAAGTTATACCGATAATGTAGGTTGCTTTGTATCCCATATTCTTTTCCTTCGTTTTTTTTGTCACGTGACTGGAAGTCCGCGAACGAGGAGTTCTCGCGGTGTCGACAAGAAAGAAAGAGAGAAGAAAAGTTATTGTTGCCGTTTGTGCAATTATCTCACGTAAGTGAATCAATTTTCAACGTACTAGTCCAGTGCGTCGCGGAAACGCCACTTCCCCGACAAAAAACTACGTTTACGAGTCATTGAAAATTCTCTATGAATTTTAAACAAACGAAAAAATTAAAATGTGATCTTAAATAATTAATAATTTATGATAATAAATTTAAAAAATCGTTATGCGTAAATAATTCTCATTTTTTCTCATTTGTTTCCGTGGTATCTTGTACGGAGTACGCAACTCCAAACATTCAGAGGCGAAGAGGCATTAGGAGTGGGGGTAGTGGATTGGCGAAGGGGAAACCGTGGTATCTTGTACGAAAGCATTCGAAGGTATCTTGTACGGAGATTCTACCGTATATAAGAGATATTTTAGCCCTATTCTCGAAGCTGCTTCCTATGTACGCCATCGCGTATCCGTAGAAGCTTTCGCCAAATTGAACATGCATATCTCCCAGAAATTGCTCATGTAACTTTAATAATCTAAGTCCTTCCAACCTTCAATTTGAGGTACACGAGGGGGAACCGAGGGATGATTCCGTATAGGGAACTTGCTTCTAGACCTCTACCGACCTTGCCGGTAACCATGTAAACATTGGAAAAGAATTTTTTCGCGTTGGTTGGTACGAATGTTTGGTAACTTATTGTTTTTTTTAAATTCTTTTTTACTTCTACCCACGTCTGGTTACGAAACAGGACTAGATTTTTGATATTCGGCAATAAATGAACGGTTCATGACCAACTTCGTGACGTAATTGAATAAGTACATCTCATATTTCGTGTATATCGTACTTATATTTCATCGCTTGCTGAAAATTTGAGTAAAGTAAACAACGGATGAAGTTTCGTGGTGGAGCTACGATCGATCGAATATTCGAAATAGACCCGATATTAATGTATGGTGTGCAGAGTGTGCTAATTAACAGTACAGTAGGTCCTCGTTATAACAATCTCTTCGAGACCGAACAAACTTCTGCGCATACTTCCGCGCATTAAGCTTACAATCTAGTGACCCGTAGCCATATGGGGGGGGGGGGGGTTTGTTATGACGAGGTTCTACTGTATCCTTGTACATAAAATCCTTTGTGCGTGAGTAAACCGCGTCATCACTGACAAACCACTGGACCTATCGAGGTCATATTTACACCATACGTTATTGAGGTGGCGAGTAAGGATTTTAATTACGTTTCGTCCCGGCAGATGGTGCCACTGTATGTTTCCATAGAATCCATCGTGTGTGAGTAAACCGCGTCATCACTGACAAAGCAGTGGACCTACCGAGGCCAAATTCGGACCATACGTTATTGAGGTGGCGAGTAAGAATTTTAACTATGTTCCGTTCAGGCAGGTGGCGCTACCGTATCTTTATACGGAATCCGTTGTGCGTGAGTAAACCGCGTCATCACTGACAAACCACTGGACCTATCGAGGCCATATTTACACCATACGTTATTGAGGTGGCGAGTAAGGATTTTAACTATGTTTCGTTTCGACAGATGGCGCTTTTATTCCCATCGCAGCTTAACTGGCCTCTAATTGTAATTAGCTCCCAATTCGTTGATCGTTATTATGACTTTATTTTCACTTCGGCATTTCTTGAGATTGATTTCGTCGGTATAATTTTCCAAATCTCTCTGTATTCCAGAAATCTCTTTCTCGTAACCCTCTCAAATCACTTACTCTTTGTAAAACAGTTAAAAATGGAAGTGATGATGAACATTGAGCTTTCCACACTGTCGGACGTATCTCCTTAAGTCCTATTGACACGACTTCCAAATGAGCCGCGTCTTGTCTTAGGGGTTTCTTACCTACTAAGGTTTTTCATCCAGGATCCGTTCCTAATCGCTATATATGTATATGTGGCACGACTCCTTAGATCATTCAAATGTACAAGCCCGCTCACCCGTTTCAATTACAAACGTATGACTAACAAATGCATCAGTATTCGTTTACCTAACGTCAGAAGATCCGAAAGGTATCAGTGTCGCTGAGATTACGTCAAAGTACGAATCAATTCGGGAGGACAAATGATATATATATAAGGTCTATTAAATTTAATATAACGTTCATATAATTTTTAAGGGAATATATTTGATTTATTTGTAATAAATATATTTTTCATTTAATTTTTCAACTCTTAATTATATTTTTTCTATGTAAAATTAATTTATTTTTATCAAAAATAATCTTTTATAAAATTTTTAATTCTTCGATATGTTAATATTTTTATTTTCTTAATACAGCTCCGTACGAAATATTCTATATTCGGATATTGTTAGTGTTATTAATATTTTTCGCTAATTAAAGTTGCATTTCAAAAAGCAAAGTTTCAAGAATCGTCATAAATTTTGAACAGACGAATTTGCCGACGGAGAATTCGGTATTTGCTTCGCGAAGAACCAATTATTTTTTCTGGTTAATTATGAATTATTGATTATCAATTTCAGAAGGATGGACATTCTGGAAAATCTTTTTTTTTTCGAAATATATGTAAAGCGAATCTTGTTCCATGCGGCAGGAAATAAATTCCCGAGTCTTGCACATAAAGAATCAATTTTGATGCATTTTTTAAAAAATAGACTCGTAGAGTGGACACACGCGAAGTTAAAATTTTCAGATGCTACGTCTGAAACGTTATATTGATTTTCGGAAGCGGTCTGTATTTTTGTATTCCACCATTTTTATAGTGGTTTCCACAGTATTTGAAAAAAACCTAGAGTTCATCGATTTTCGTTGCGTAGACGTACCGTGTAATAGGGTTTGGGCTGTTTCCTCAGTCACGATTCAATATTTTATAACTTTTCCATGTACCACTTATCGCTTAAAAAAAATGTGAGAACAGGTACAAGTAATTGCTTTGTGTCGGTATCACAAGATTTGCAATAAAAAAATTGTTTGAGTAGCTTGGCACCATATAACACTTATATATTCTTCGAAAATTGTGATTGATCTTTTGAAAAGTCTCAAAACTTTTAAGACCTCCAAGTTTGCAAAAAAACATAATAAAATTTCGAGTTCGAAACTACATAACTTTGAAATTTATTTTGTAATCTACATTTTTATGTATCAAAAACCTGAACTTCTTCTAAGATTCGAGACTTCCCAAAAAAATGAATTTACATTTGCGAAGAATATACAAGTATCATTCCCCATTTTGAATTTTTCCTTACGGCCTTTTTAATTTCAAAAATGCTTATCGACAAACGTTTGAGTCCTTGGTTTGGTCCATCCTCGGTATCGATTTCGATTTATTAAATATTTGCTTGAATACAATGAATTATATATTTGAAAAAAAAATTTTTTAATATTAATACAGTAAAACCTCGATATAACGAACTAATCGGGGAGAGGGAGTATCCGGTACTTTATTATTCTACGCAACAGAAGAGAGACTCTTTCGTTATGACTTTTACAACAGAACTAACTAAAGCAATGGTCAAAAAGGGACACGATTGTTGATAATCTGAGTATAGGTGACTAATAACTCTTTTCTAAGTATCCGAAGCCTTATCGCTTCTTTGTATAAACAAACAGCCGAATTCGAGGAAATATATGAGTAGATAAATGCAGCATTTCTCTTCGTCAGAATAAGAGACTAATAGAACAAAGATTAATTTTTGTATTTGGTTGTACAAAGAAAACCTAACAAGGTTCGTTATATCGAGGTTTCACTGTACATACTCATTGAAACTTAAAAATTCAACTCCGATGTCTTCGACTTTTCGTTAGATCGAAGTGCACCGTTCCGATTAGAATTAGACTGTACTTTCAACAAAAAAAAAATTTTGTTACAATTATAAAACTGGAGTAATTAAAAGCTTAGTGGCTAGAGGAGTAAAATTAGCAGATTCAATTTTTATATATATTTTTTCACTGACCGATATGCTAACTTTTAATTTTCTTGTAACAAGAGAAAATGGACTTACGCCACTTTCAAAATGAACGGTGGGTGTATAATATTAATAATCTATGTAATATTTTCTGAATAAATAAATAAATAAATAATTAAATAAATGTAGAAACAGAGTAGGTTGAGACACAATTCTTTTCCACTTATTGAAAATTTCCTGCATCACTTGCTAAAATTCTCCAATGCTTGAGTTAATGTACGTAGTTGCGAGATCAGCAAATTAATAGTAAAACGAAAATCAATGGATTTTCCAATTAACGTTCAGTACCGCGTTACTGTATACTCGAGTATCTTGGGAAGCCGCATGATATTGACATTTTGTACAATTCCCGTAAGAGGCCGAAAGAAACGCGTAAGGACGGGCGATTTCGAGAAAATCCGGTACTGTGTTTAGTCACGATCGTTTTTGCCCCAAGGAAATCGTCGTCTACAAAATAAATGTTAGGTAGCGACAGAAGGTGTTTTTTTTTTGGTCTCATACTCACGTGAGTCATCCGTTTTGAAGCTCGCGAGCCTAAAATGGCGGGGACACCGAAGGAAATAATTTGGTTGAGGCAGAGTTTAGTCGGAAAAGTGCGCATCGCGTCGCCGCTTCCCATTGGGTATCGTTGTCTTCAGGCCAGGGGAGAATCCGTCATAGGGTGAAGTACCAAGGGGACTGTAGTCAGCTGAAAAATAAGGACGAAGGGCATCGAACGAATCGGTGACGCGAATACGAGGGAACAGGAGAAGAAACGGAGGAAGGAAATAAAGGGAGAAAATTCAGATGGAGAAGTATCGAAAAGTTCTTGACTTGGTGGGTCTAGGAGAGCCACCGAAAGCCAGGAAAACGCCGAGGTTAGGTTCTCTCTCGTGTGGAGGGCAGCAAAGTAGTAGAGACGATACCGACTACCGAGGATACGGTGAAGCAAACGATAAGTAGGTTGTAGGTAGAGCGCAGAGGCAGACAAGAAGAGACGACCGCTTGAAAACCCTCTCTTCCCGCCTTTCCTGCCTGCCTATGCTTCTACCGTTCGTCCGCCATGCCACTACGAGCGAGCGAACGTACGTACAGCTAGGCCGGCACGGTCCTGTAGCCCATTTGGCATTTCCCCAGCTATAGCGGCGGTCCTGTAGCCCATCGTTGTTATCGTCCCGCAGCTGCATAAAGTCGGTTCTCCCTCTCCTGCCTCTCCGTTCCCTCCTCGTCCCGTATAGACCCGATCGTCGCCCTCCTTCCGCCCCGCCAACCTTACCGACGTCCAGTACCTCGTCCGTTTCTCCGCCGAACCTCTCGTCCTCGTTTCAAGCTTAGCCTGGCTGTAGCCTGGCAGCCTGACGCGCGATTCCCCTCCTATACTACAATCACCTCCACTACTACCACCATTGTTACCACCACCATCATTTGGAGAATCATAGCGACGAGTTTTCTCTCGATGGCGATAGCAGCGCCGCCGGTAGGGACGCGTTGAAACATTCTCATCCCCACCGAAACAGAAGGGAAAATAACACCGTCGCTGCCGAGTTATACTTGCGCGCTGTCCTTGTCCTTCTATCGATTCCCCGTCTCCATCTTGTTGCCTCGCTCCCCTCTGCACGTTTCTCATCGTCCTGCTGATTCTTCTCAGTAACCTTGGTGGAGAATAACCCGCCGTTCAATTCAAGGAATTATGATGGCCTCTTGGTTTGTCAGTTTCTCTCGTTTCTTTCCACCTCTTTCGCAACCATCTTCTTCTTCTTCTTCTTCTTCATCTTCTTCTTCTTCTTCTAGAAATGCGCACAAAGCGGGCCTGTTTTCTTCCACTTCTTGTGCGATATTTTACGTGCAATGATAAAAACAAGTAGTCGTGCCGTATGCCTCCTATTTTACATCGCCGCCAACCACCACCACCGCCACCAGCAGCACTACCACCACCATCCGTTGGAATCCCCGAAATGTGTTGCTCTTACGCGGATCAACCAACCCCGCAGCAATCATGTTTCCGCTATCCATCTGAAATATCATTCGTTTGTCCCCTCTTTCGGAATCAGTGCTATTGGCAACTGTGATGGCGCGCGCACTGTTCATCAGCACCGTTCCAACGTTCGGCATCAAACTTCATGACCGTGTATACCATTTTATTCTCGCTCCTTTGGTGCTACACCCAAAAATCTTGAAGAATCTTCTCCCGAGAGCATAACGATAACTAACATGACCATTAACTTTATAAGACTATTTAAAGTTTACTAACCCTCGGATCCCGCGGTTCAAGGAGTACAGACAAATTTTAGGAATTACCGCAGCCATCTTGAATATTCATACATGCTTTAACTGGTACAAGGAAAAAACGGATACGGGTGAAAGAAGATTTTTCCTCCCGATGATAATGTGGATAAAGTGTTGCAACCGATTCGATTCGGATTAGCAGGTAAGTTTTTATCAGAGCTTACCAATGCATTCCAATTATTACTCTTTGTTTCTTCTTAGATATAATCTTACTAATCTTTCTAATGGTTGAAAACAATTTCAGACATTCATCCGAAGGTGGCTTGGAATTAACAAGCCAAACGTCGTGAATATACAAACACAGATTCATTGGTCGTCAATAACCAAAAGAAAACGTAGAAAGTATATTAACACCTTGCACTATTTCCACGAGTCTGACTCGTGATGAAAATTTTAGGCCAAACTTGAATATCACGGGTCAGGCTCGTTGTTTAATTTCACGTCAAACGTGAATATCACGAGTCTGACTCGTAATCGACATTTCGGGCCAAACATGAATATCACGAGCCGTACTCGTTGTGTTTTTAAATAAAACGTGGTATTTTGAAAATTTATTGTAATCATATGTAATAATTAAAATACTTTTTTAATTTGAATTGTCCTTCATTCAGATGCGCTCAGGCCATTGCTTCAAACGTTAGACGACACAGCCAAGTGAACAGTATTTTTGACCGAAATTGGATCACAGCAAAACCCTAGCATAATCACCAAAACGAAAAATTCCATGTACAATCTTAGAAATTGTGTATTATATTGTAATTAGAAAATAATAAAATATATTTTGTAAAATAATAATATGTAAAGTATGTTGTGAAAAAATAATAAAAATGTATCTTTGAAGACACTCTCGCCTTTTAAATCCCTTGCACATCCTCTGAAATCGAAATGACTTGAAAACCGATTTCTTACATTATTGCTTTTTCAAAGGTGTTACAAAGATAAAGACAAAATCGTGTTTTTGAATTGACAAATTGCAGTTCGTACACCTTCTATGATTTTTTACACGGTTTAGTATAAAAAGATACGTACTTTCAGCTCGCAAGTGCTGTAATCGGTACACCTTTGTATCATTTCTTTATATGAGAGGTTCGTCTATGGAGCTCTCGGATGTTGCATCTGCCGTGCATTGGCAAAGCGGCATAGGAAGAGAGCACGTTGAAGTATCAGTGAGGGGAAAATGACGGAGATGATCCATACAGTCCGGAATATATTCCGAAGTTCGTTAAATTTAACGGGTTTCACAGTTTCTCAACGCAGTGATTTCTTTCCGGCTTTCTCTTCATACTGCTTTTCTCACCCGAGTTGAGTTTGGGAGGAAGTTGCTGGCCACTGTCTCTTGCCTTTCGAAAAGAGATAGGACTCCACTCTTGAGGCAATACCAAATGTTTATTCCAATGGCACATAGTTTTCTGGTAAAAACATTTCGTGAATCTTTTGCTGAATACAGTTCGTATTTTTTTTCCTAAAAATATAGACCGTTGTATTTTATTTAAGAGAACGTTTATGCGATTTGGTATAACATTGGCTTGTATCGTATACCTCATTGACGAATATTTATTTGAAACTTTAAAGATATTTGACGATTTGTGAGGTTTCGTATTTAAAATGAGGGGCCAAGTAAGTAACCCCTTAAGGTCTCCTTTCTCTTTAATTTCTTTTAGTTTCTACCACGGGTTGGTAATACGACGATGCATTCTTGTCCTAGAAATCCATTCCAATAACGACGAGTAGACAGCACCTAGGTACATCCTCATCGTTATTCCTGCATGAGTTATTAGCACCCCGGCGCACCCTGATGAGAAGGATCCTACTTCTTATGTTTGAGTAAGCAGCACGTAGGTGCATTATCGAACACAACAACCTTCATTTTTGATTCTTTACCGTAGAGGTCCGTCATCACCACTTTAAGTCCGCGGCGCTAGCGTCGAAAAAAAAAACATGGCTGAAACCTGTGTGCTAATGAAGTGTCTGAACGTGTAAACAACATTTTATTTTTCCGAAATTTTCAATACTATACTTGAAAATGCCTTCATTATTATTGGAAACATTTTTTTTTATAAAACCTCGTGTCACAACAACGTAAACAAGACATAGGTTTCAGCCATTTTGTTTGTTTCCGATATCGGCCGCTTATTTAGTTGGGGGCGCCTTTAGAACAACTCGTCTCTATGCATTCTTTCTTTATTTTCTCTCTTTACAATAACCTTCATTCCTGATTCTTACCGATAAGATGGCGCTCATGGTCGAATCTCTTTACAGGTGACCGACCTATAGGCCTCGACATAACGTTCGTGTCTCCTTGTCAAAAGAAGCAAAAGCTCGCTCAGTGTGAAAGGGGCCAACAAATGGAAGCTCGCGCACCTTACCAACCATTTTTCTCGCTTTTTTCCTCCAAATGGCCGCTATCCGCTCCTTCAGTCCTTCCAGGCGAGTAATGAGTGAGAGCTGTCCCCTTCTTCGTCGTTTACTTGTTCCGCGCCTGCGCACGGCCCACGGTTTTGGGTAACCGGAAGGTGCTGCCATCTTCGTTGCGAATTTCGGGTAACGAATTCATGCAGGCGGAGCTTTCGAATCAACCGATGTCCAAGAGAGCGTAGTTTCTGTTCCTTCTTTAAGCGATCATCAGCGCCCCCTGGCGTGGGTCTGCTGCGTAATTAATTGTATCTCGCTATTGTAGCTTGGCTATCTACCAAATACGTTAACGGCGCACAATGTGATCAATGAAAACCATACAATATTTTTTTCTAAAAGTTCAGAAAATCGTAAGTGGTTTGGTAGCATAAAAAATTCACTCGTCACCCGTTTATGGATGTCCTTGTTAACGCTCTACCGTAATAAAAAGATCGTCAACATTTTCGTGAAATTGTTGAATCAATAGGAAATCTTCTTTATTGCAGCTTTATAATTAGAAGTTTGAAGTAACCGAAATTAATAATAACACAGTCTTCTGTTACCTTCAACGTTGCAGTTGTATCACCGTTAATGCGTTACTAATAATAATAAGAGACAAGCTGAGCCTATTTGTAGGTTATTTGTTCGCTTGTTATGAAATGGCAATACAATATCAGCTCCCAGGTTGTACGTATCTCTTGACACACTGCATTACATGTCTGTTGAAACCGCAATTATGTCTACATTGTTCCTCCGAGCATGATTCAAAATTAATGTAATTTCCGTCGATTTCGATTCAATCAAAGAACGTGTCTTTATTTTATTGACCCTTCGACGGTTATCGAAGGGATGTAAAAATAGGCACGAAATGGGGATCGAAGGAGCCCAAAAACCAAGGACGACCTCATCTTTAATTTTTATTGAAAGTCAATAAAAAGTAAATGTTTTTTTTCTTTTTACAATTGGTCCAAAAAATGGTCTATGAACCAAAACAAAATTTGAATAATTTAATTGGGCGAGTATTCGTTTCGTAAAGAAAGCGTCTTGCTTGGCAGCACACTAATGGGGAACCCAATCTCGAGTTTTCAAACATTTTGTTTGTAAAGCTGGGAGCTCGCGAGTCGGTAAAATTTTGGCACCACCCTAGATCGTATCCTTTCGCTACTTTAGTGTTCGACTTTTTGCATTGCGAGAGGTGAGAAAAAAATGTGAGAACGAGGGACTAAAAATGTTGGTATTAGCGGTGGAATATCATGTTGGAGTAGATGACAATAGAATAATAACGTCCAACATGTTTGGCCAGCGGGTTCTATCTGACAGCATATTTTTGCAAAAACCCGCTTTTACTCCTCTCACGATATCCCCACTTTGTGCTTCGTTATCGCTGGTTTCGTCGTGACGTCAGCACTCCCACGACCAATAGGCAACCGGCCTGAATTATGAAGAAGAACAGGCTAGATTACACTACTCTAACTATATATGTGCCATCCCCTTTTTCTCTTTTAGTTCCGTTTTCTCCGTCTTTCTGCGAAAACTGCTGGTAAAAAATATATACCGGGAAAATTTAAGTCAAACAAACCAACGCGTTTCTGTCGGTATGAAGAAATACTTGCCTGCGTCTAACGTCCAACGGGGCTCAATTAAAGCCTTTCGTTCCGATCGTTGGTACTTTTCTTTCCCACCAAATTTGTATTAGCATTCCGGTGATTCTTCCGAAACTCCGAAAGTTCAATCTTTTGGTCTTCCAGAAATGGCAAGACCCCGACAAAAGCATCTCGGACGATAATTCTTTTTAAGTGGATGCGATCATTCTTCAACTTTTTTTGGAGTAGTTCTCGAATTTTTTTAAATACAAAATAGATTGGAAGTTAAATTTCAATTTTTTTATGAAAAAAGAGTCCAAAATGGCGGCTCCAGTTCAGATCAAATAAATAAATGCACGGCGTCGTTTGCTCCGCGCGGGGCGCTTCACTGCCTTGCTAGTTCATCTGAAACAAAGAACGGATTTCCAATTATTAAAGTAGAATACATTTTTAGAGGCCTTACCGGTTTTCATTTTCTAAAAATCCCCTGGATAAGAAAATGGCAGCCGTTTGAAAAGGAATCGAATTTTTCATCGTCATGAACGGTAACCTTCCCTTAATTGAGCGAGGATGGGGTGGTTATCGGGGCCACCCCTTGATGCCCTAGGTCCACCCTAGGCCCTTTGCACCTCGAATCGGAGGTCGAGGGGGTTCCCAACAAGGACCCATACCCGATGTCTTGCGGAGATCGGATCCTCTTTTAAGCTAATTTTGAACGAGAATAGCGTCGGATAAAAGTAATCGTGTTTCTTCTACTTAGAGCCAACCCAGTTCACGAAAATACGGTGTTGGGTGGGTCCCTACGAAAGTCGCAAACGAATCCGACTTGAAGAATATGGTCTTGCGTGAACGATTAGCTTCGTTCCCAGAAATACGAAACACCGCTAACCTTTGAAAGGCGCATTTCGAGGCGGAAGTTGGACGCACCGGAGGTGAGGAGCCATTGAACGCAGCGGGTGCTTCTCTGGGAGCAGTTACTTTTTGAAAGATTTTTTCCCCCGAAAATCTGGGGTCTCGTTAGAGAAAACTCAATGCTTGCAAGCGTAACCCGGTCATACTGAGGGTGAAGTTGCATTGCCCGCAGAGGGGTAGTACAGAGAGAGAGGGAGAGAGCAGGGTACGGAGAAAGAGAGAGAAAGAGAAAAAGAAGGGGGTGAGTCAACCATCCCGTTGGACGCGGAGTGGTGTTGGTTCCGTTCGTGTCTATTTTGGAGCGGAGTTCGGCACGTGTATTAGTAAGGAACGTGTCCGTGTGGTGGCGCGTACGTGGGTGGTCGGGATGCCCGGGAGGGTTTGAAGCCCACGTAAAATACGAACACAAGGTGGATCATTGGAACAGAGGAACTGAACGAGGAACCGGTTGAGGGAGGGAAAAAGGGAAAGAGAGAGAGAGAGAGAGAACCAGATACGGAGGAATAGTGGGTGGAGAAGATAGGTTGTCGACGAACGAACACCGATGACTTATTAGCGGAGTACAAGTTGCCCGCGTGTTTGTGAACTTTCAAATAAACGTACCTGCCCGAACGACATGGTAACACACCATCCAGGAGCACTAAGCAACCTCGAACGCTCTCCTCTCGCGCTCTTTGTTTTTTTTTTTGGTTTTTTTGTTGTATCTGTTTCTTTACCTACTCGGTAAGAGCGGAAACACCGGGATCACTTTTTCCAACTCACCTCTCCCGCGTAGATGTGAGAATTGTTATCGATACTACGTAAAACACTGGCCCTTCGGAGTGGGTACCTTTGTGTCGGTTAGCAGCGTTGATGACGCTACTCGTTGCGTACTTCCTTTGATTGGGATCGCGTATGAGATTAGCTGCGTTGAAGTCCCTGTGGGGCGGAATGAAGATTGGGGGAATATATGTATTTTTTTTTACTTACGGCCTTTTTATCTAAAAAAAAATTCTTTTTGACAAACCATTTTGCAACGAAATGTCCATACAAAAAATCTTTTTTGACACTTGAATACATGTTTGATTAATTGTCTGAAAAAAATTTCGATTCCTTTTTCCGTACTTTTGAAATTAGTTCTCAAAGTTTGGCTTTTTTTCGGGCCTCTAGAGTGGTGTTACCTCTTAACCCCTTGCGCCACGCTGAAATTCGGAAGAAGCCGTGCCCAACTATGCCTCGAATGGTCGCGAAAAGAGCCGAAGCGGCGGGGCCCGAGTGTGGGAACTTGTGAAATTCAAATGAATTTTAATATTATTGTAATTATTACATACGATTGCAATGAATTTTAAAAATACCACGTTTTATTTAAAAAGGCCACGAGTACGGCTCGTGATATTCATGTTTGGCCGGAAATGTCGATCACGAGTCAGACTCGTGACATTCAAGTTTGGCCTACAAATTTTCATCACGAGTCAGACTCAGGGAAAATAGTTCAAGGGGTTAAATACAACTAAAAAATGACGAAAAAGAAATTAATTTTCAAAAAATGTTGTATTTATTAAAAAAGTATATATAATAAATTCAGACACTCACTGCATTAAATATTTTTAAACAAATTTTTTAATATCGATTCATCAAAATAGAGAAGAAAATGCATCGGTAAAATGTAAAAGTCGCGATTTTTGCAAATACTCCCGAACGCGTCGCGTCGTCGTACGACGCCTTGTTCCCAGATAATGCCAAAAAAAAATGATTTCCATATTCCACCAAAGGAGCATATTTACGAGATTGCATTGCAAGATAATTCATCGTTTATCTGCTTTCTATAAACCGTACTGAAAACTCTTTTTCACGTAACATTTTTTTCAATAGCCGTTTAAATCGTCGTTTTAACGCACAATAATCGCTCGTCCAGTAACCGTTTTATGTTGCATTGTTTTCGGTATAGCCGACGAGCAATTTTACCCCCATAACTCTAACCACCGGTCATTCGGCTAACCCGTTTCCCATTCCGATGTCCGGTCAATGTCCACCCCCTATAAGCTCTTCCACCTCGTACCAAGTGAAACAAAGAGACAGAGAAAGAGAGCGAGAGAGGGCGCAAGAGACGGACGTAGCGGTGGAGAGGCAATCGGAGAGAGAAGGGGATACGCGTCCATTTATTTACAACGATGCAATGTTCGCAGCGACCGAGTGAATGTAGCTATTCCATAGAAATTATGCTTGAATACACGATTACGAGATGCTTTTGTTTTTCCCGTCATTACACGTGCGCCTACCGTTATCGTCGTCGCTTTAAAAATTCGAGTTCGATTCTCGAAATCGATCGAAACGCGTATCAACGTTCAGTCTTTTGCGGTGGCACCGCTCCGAAACGTGGGTCACCTCCGAAGGGAGTCGCCTTCGAGTGGTAGTGCCGGCCACGACATCCGTAAACACGCAGAGTCGCGTTTTTGACTCGTCGTTGCCGAAGAAATTTGAATTTCCCGCGTGGTCGCGAAATATCCCTAGCGGGACAGAGGGCAGCACCGCGTAGGTCCGAGACAAAGAGGGGACGCAGAGACAGCGAGCGTTAGCTACGATCCAGTTTGCGAGCTTCCGTGGTCCCCCATAGCCCCCCCCCCTCTTTTTTGTGATGTCACAGTTTTCAGTGACCTTGTACAATATCCGGTTTTATTGATGAATTTTCCAAAATGCGATTCCAAAGAAAACGCTATTTTTCTGAATTTCATTGACTTTCATTTCCACAACTTTTACCAAAAAAAATTAAAAGTTGGAAAAATTCGCTTTAATGAGCAATGAAACAGGTTGACAAAATATAAGGCTCGAATCTCCGCAAAAGTTATTTTTATATCAATAGTTACGCTCGAAATGCAACTCTTGTCGAATCCATTTTGTGTCTCCAAACCAAATCGGTTGGATTAGTTTCGCGTTTTCCCCAAAAGTGATCGAAAAGCTTCGAAACCGTTGGAACTTGATTTTCCTGCGCGAAAAACAAAGGCTCACAACAGCGAGAGGAAAATCAACGGTCGCTTCTTACTATTTTCTCTTCGCAGCCCTCTTTTTTCCATACATTTTCCCTTTGCCCGGATGGTAACTGCGCATGAGAGCTTACCCGCCGTGTCCTTTTCTACTTCTACTCCGTTTATCTCATGAAACTCTATTACCGACGTTTTCTCTGAATTCCGCTCTCGGCGGATGCAACGAACAGTGAGAAAGCTCGACGCAATGAAATTTGAACGTACAGCAGCTATCTCTCTCCCCCCCTTTCTCCCTCTCTCTCTCTTTCATTATCGTTTTTCTTAGCCTTCTCTCTCGCTTCATCCCATGGCTCGTTGGTTCGCCGTCTCTTTCGCCATATTCTTCACTCTCTTTCTCCGTCTCCCTCTCTTTCTGCCTCCCTCGCGGTGCTCGCTCTCCTACTCCCTAGCTTCTACGTAACGGTGGGGATAGGTATCGCTGTGTTATGAGAGGAAATGAAAGGAGAGAGGAAAATCGTAGAACTTGGTAACGGTGCGGCATCAGTGTTTAAACGTATATTCTGGCAACGTAGCAATGACTCAGCTTCGCTGCTGCTGCTGCTGCTGCTGCTGTGCTCTTGCTGCGATACCGGGTTGCCTTTTGCAACTTCGTTTTTTTCAACCCGATGCTCGCCATAGAATATTCGCTTCGTGGATTTCCCATTATTATCCATGAAATGGTTTCCCAAATTTTCTTTTGGAAAACCTGACCCATCGGGAAATTTGTTGCAAGCGAAAAAGTCCATGGTTTATGATTACGTTCGCAGATCTCGCAAGATGCGGTAATAAGCGTACGATGTAGCGTATGTAGAAGGGTGCTTGTGACGATTATAATTTGATACGCTAGAGACAAGCTCGTTGATGTACATTTCGATAGGTGGCGCTTTGTAAAGCCATAGTGCGCGAGTAAACCGCATCATCACTAACAAACCACTGAACCTATCGAAGCCATATTCACACCAGACGTTACCAAGGTAACGAGTAAGGGTTTTACTTGTGTTCCATTCCGATAGGTGGCGCTTCGTAAAGCCATAGTGCGTGAGTAAAACGCATCATCACTAACAAACCACTGAACCTATCGAAACCATATTCACACCAGACGTTACCAAGGTAGCGAGTAAGGGTTTTACTTGTATTCCATTCCGATAGGTGGCGCTTTGAAAGACCATAGTGCGTGAGTAAACCGCATCATCGCTAACAAACCACTGAGCCTATGGAAACCATATTCACACCATAGGTTACCAAGGTAGCGAGTAAGGGTTTTACTTGTATTCCAATCCGATAGGTGGCGCTTTAGCTATAGTTGATCACCTTGTACAAAGTTGGCTGGAACATTTGAAATGGTGGGGGTAAGGCAGTAGTTATACATATTTCAGCGTTGCCATAAAAGTCACGCAACCCAAAAAGTAAAAACATGTTCAGGAAAGGAAAAATATTGAGTTTATTTTGAATTGGGCGCCATTTATGTCTATGGTATATTAAATTTATTTGAATTCCACACTCGTTCATCAAGTATTCAAACGATATAATTTTCGAATTATGGGATGATCATATTACTTAACCCCTTCGTCACGGTCGCCTCTGCCGTGACAATCGGATAGTACCTACGGCGGTGCGTCGCGCAGTCGCCCTAGCGACCCTCCTATACGTTTACATATTGGATCATCTAATTATCTGAATTATCTAATAAGCCTGTATAAATGAATTTTGTTTATAAAATTCTATTCGCGCCGATGGTATCTCCTTGGCGCGGACACAACGGTCTACCTTTTGCTGAGAAAGCAAACATTGCCCGATAAATGGGTAATCAAAAAAAAAAATGTAGTTCGCTATATTTAGCAACCGAAGCATCGGATATCCGATAAACGCAATAACAAAATATTCGTGGAAAAAGTGGAAGGGATTCAAAAATACACGTCAGGGATGATAAATAAAAATAAAGAAGCAAGTAAGCAAGTAAGCAAGCGAGTAAGCAAACAAGCAAGGCAGCGGCAAGCAAGCAAGCATGCATCCAAGCAAGTAAGCAAACAACTCCAAGAAATGGGAAGGCGGTTGGAAACGAGAACGCATGCGAGATCGTTCCCTTTCACTTCCGCGTAACTGGAAGCACCACTGTAGTACGTGTATACACACCACTCGTATACAGCCATTTCGCAGCAAGACCGTGGTTCAGTAGAAAAAGGGTTCCGAAATAGAAGGTAGCTACAATATCGGCGATACATCACGTTGTCGATGAGAAAACCAATCGTTTCTGTAGTGGAATTGAGTTCACAGGTATGCCTTTGCAAGAACTTACCGACTGCGATTTGGCGTACGTGCAAAGTTCCCCAAAGAAACCCGTGGCGAAAGCCTCGAGTTGTTAAGCATTCAACTTGAAATCGCTCAGCCGCTTTCCTCGTCGTTCCGAGGAATTCTAAGACGTCAACGATTTTTCGAATGCTTTCTGTACAAAAAGGGCATGCACATGAAAATTAGGGTAATTGGATATTTTGTGATAGATTTCAGGGAGAAAATTGAGTACCTAAATAATTTCAGCGACCTTCAATCATTTGATAGGTTAGGTTTGCGAAAAATAAGTAGAGGAGACCGGGCTAAGTTGAATTTCTGTCCGAACCTTTTGACATTTTTCTTTCGAGTCTTTTGACATTGGCAAAATAATCAAAAAGCGTAAAGGCGAGTCTCCACTACGCGCGAGCTTGAGGCGAATATTCAACGCCCCGGTAACCAATGGCGGCGGCTGGTGGGCGTGGTTCATTTCGTCAAAAGGTTCGAGCGTTTTCGGTGCTCTTAATCCGCGTAATTGAGAGCTTATTAAGAGTCAAACGGCGGACATTTGAAAAATGCAATATTATTCGATCATCAGCAAGCCGCCGGCATTTCGTTAATGCAATTTGCAGCGTGATATATTTGGAGCGTTGGTATGTTTACAATAAATAAGTCCGTCCTTTGAGCGCCAACGTTTCGTTTATTGCTTAAAATTAGTTAGTAATCAAATAATCAAATTAGTAAGGTATTTCGAATTACTTGTAATTATATAAAAGTACTTTTAATTTTACCAAACGAGATTTTTTGGAACTTATTATATTTTCCCGGTCCTCAAAGTTCCTCGAGGAAGAAATTATTGTAATTATCTTTTGCCGCACCAGTAAAGAAACTATCGCGAAACTAACAATTACATTGGTTATGTACTTGTATGTACATATGACGGGAAAGTTAACACGCACTACCGGCTTTTGGTACATTTAAACGTGCTTGCCTCGAGTCATCCGAAGTCTAAAACAGATGCGCCCACGGCTAATGTGTCGTAATTTTAGCTCGATAATGCGTTGACGAAGACATCGATAGCATTCGTATTTTCGGTTACGTCGTTATTAAAATATTTTAAATAAGGTCTGCGTTGAAAGCGCCACCTATCGGAAGGGAACGCAACTAAAATCCTTACTCGCTACCTCGGTAACCTGTGGTCTGAGCATGGCTTCGATAGGTCCAGTGGATTGTCAGCGATGACGCGGTTTACTCACGCGCTATGATTTTTCAAAGCGCCACCTATCGGAATGGAATATAACTAAAATCTTTACTCGCTACCTTGGTAACCTATGGTCTGAGTATGGCTTCGATAGGTCCAGTGGATTGTCAGCGATGACGCGGTTTACTCACGCGCTATGGTTTTCATACACGAAGGAGATATTAACGAGGTATCGCTATTCAACTTTTTACCCAGAGATGCAATTTACCATCGCGAATTGCAGATTGTTCTTCCGGAATTTCCAGAGTTTTTCTTGGAAATGTTTTATAAACTAGCGCCACTTAACATTAGCTAAAACCGGGCTTTGGTTCTATCATCTTTATAGCATTCCAGAGATGGTTGCCCGTTCCCTGCTTCATCCCCTTTATTTTCCGGGATGGTAGTATTACCGTCCCGGCGAATCAGGCAGAATGTTTACTGGAGAAGGAACGAAGGAGAGAAGAACCTTGGCATTGGATCTGTCTTCCGGGCAAATTAACACACGTCCACGCTGCAAAGTGATACACTATGCCGCTACCGCCGTCACTTTCCAAGCCGGATGCAGTGGTAGAGGCAAAACGCCAATGATGCTGGTTACTGCCGCGACTCCTTTCAAGTTTTGATACTTATATGTTATGGCATGCAACGCAAACTTATAAAGTATCTATTTGCACGTAAATGAACCTGTTGCTTTTTTCCCTGCTGTCGTAGTGTTTACCTTGAGTCGTGGACTCTTCCTTTCTTCTTCGTGAGTCCATCCCTTCTTTGGATTTCATAAAACCTCGTACATGCACCAACCATTTATATGCACAACCCTTTCCAAGGATGACACGTAACTCAGTACCGGGTTATACCATTTTTCCCCAAAAGCGTGCGTAAGATAGATTTAGCGTGTCCATTTTAGCGTGCACGTTTACCTACGCACTCGTTAAGAAAAGTAGAACATGCAGCTCGAGCGTAAGGCGAGTATCGCACTCGTCTCATTTGTCGCCCGCCCCCGCTTCGCTGGGGCGACAAACCCGACACGCGCGCCAATGGCCTATTTTACGCCCTCGTTGCGTAATCCACTAATTGCACGTTCTACTCGCAGTCCTTGGTCTATAAAGCCCAAACAGCTGATATATAGACACTACCCCTACAATCCCACTCTTTGTACCCATCCTAGAATCCGTTCGATATGTATATGTGCAGTGTTAGACTTTTGCACGTGGGGAGGTACCTCCATTCATAACTACACTTGCTTTGCTGGAATTTTCACCCCTACGATGCCTCGGCCTGTGCACATATCCATGTGTATATACACGCCATACATCAATAGCCTGGGTTCTTCCCACAATACTATTACATGTTTGAACGTGTACGGTTTGTACGTACGTACAATGGTGAATGTAGGTTACCGCGACATGTAACACATCAAAATCATCCAGTATTAGGGTTACTTTGACGCACACCGGTAAATTATACGTTCCCGTTTCCTCTAGTTGCAAAGACACGCTACTGTGCTTATGTTGTTTGTAACAAAAACGTGTAAACGAACAACAGCCGCCATGTCTGTAGATGGTTGCTCCTTTTAGTAAAACTCTAACACTTGGCGAGTGTTAGGGTTACGTCCGAGCGTCTACTTTTCCCTAATGCGGGAGACACGCTAATACTTGGCGAATTTTAGCGTGTCTCTGGGGTCAATCCGACCCCGACAATCTTAGCGCTTTCTCTGCGTAAATACCAGAAACACGCTAACACATGGCGAATGTTAGCGTGTCTCTGGGGTTAATCCGACCCCGACGATCTCAACGCTTTTCGTAAATACCAGAGACACGCTAAGACTTGGCAAGCGCTAGCGTGTCTCTGGGGTCAATCCGACCCCGACAATCTTAGCGCTTTCTCTGCGTAAATACCAGAGACACGCTGATACATGGCGAATTTTAGCGTGTCTCTGGGGTCGATCCGACCCCGACGATCTTAGCGTTTATTTTACGTAAATTCCGGAGACACGCTAACACTTGGCGAGTGTTAGCGTGTCTCTGAATCACAAAATCAATAGTTACATTTTTTCTAGTAACTCTTTTGATACCTCTTTCTTAGCTTTCGCGTAAAATTCGCCGTCTGGTACAGATACCGTTATAAAATAAGTTTCTTCTCCCGCAGACGGAAAGAAGAAAGGTGGATAAACTTGGACGGGTAAGTTACGACCCGATCTTTGATCCGTAACATTATGTCAGAAAATTTAGCATAAGATTCCGCCGACACACATTTCACGTTCATGAATTCAGTATTCTAAAATAGGGAACGGTTAACTCCTCTTGTACACATGTACACACGATGACGATGAGACGAGAGAATGGAGATAGAGACAAGCAACAGGTTCTTTAAAGCATGAATGACACGCTCCGGAGATTTTCCTCGAAGAATATTTGACTCCCTCTGGACCAAATAGTCTTTACATATCTAAATCCTTCTTAGTGATCGTGTACGTATCCGAGCTACCCTCCTCTTTTCCCAGCTCCCATTCTTACACGGCTTGATCGTATTTCTGCTTTCAATTTCATCTCTTTTAAGAGACCTCAATGTTTGCAGATTTCTCTACTCGAAATATCACGTCAATTGCATTATATATTATTATTACCATTGCTTTCGCGTTCATTGAACGCAATATCACGAATCTACTTTTGACAAATCAAAAAAATATTGTAAAAAAACCTTAACCTATAATACTCTTCCTAACAGGGTGCGCAAAATTTGATTTCATGCACTCGTTAGCGTGCGTGAGATATATTTAGCGCGCGCAAAATTGAATTAGCACGCGTCGAATAAATTTAGCGTGCGCAAAGTGCATTTAGCGTGCGCAAAGTGCATTTAGCGTGCGCAAAGTGCATTTAGCGTGCGCAAAGTACGTTCAGCGTGCGCGAAATCGAGCCTACGCGACTCGTTGGGAAAAACGGAGCGCGTAACCGGAGCCCGAGGCGATTAACGCGCTCGTCTCATTTGTCGCCCCCCGGTTTCGGGAAAGGTGTATATCGATCGCGATTGGCGGAGCGTAACACACCGGCTTCGGGGTACTCGCAAAACCCACGTGTTCGAATAAGTTGACACGGGCTGACGACGTGCATACATACGTCACGGCTCAGCTGAGCCGTGCTCTCGCGAACGGGAAAATGCCGCTCCGGAGTGTCTCTGTGTATACGTTATAAGGGGTGAAGGGTGGCAATATGGGGTGGAATATGTGAATATGTGCCATGCGAATCAGCGAGTAAGTAAAGGAAAGGGAAAACAGGGTTGGAGAGTTTTCTCCTCCTCTTTCTCCTCTTCCAATCTCTTCCACCTCCTCTTTACACTCGATCTATCGCAGCCTGGCATGCATCCCCATGCACCATTTGATTCGATAGACGGCTGAGATTCGCCTTCCGATTCATTCAACCTCGTATTATCATCATATTCATGAAGCGCCGTACGTATGTACGATACGTCAACTGATTGTGAGTGCAAGTAGCATATGGCAGCATGGTTTGTTGTGAAAAATTCGATGAAAATAAAAAAATGTTAGGTCTTTTGCCTGAGGAAATGGTTTGCAATAATAATAATATGCGTCTAATAATAATAATAATAATGATAATAATATATACACATGCCCTTTAACGATATTCTTTCCTAACAAAGGCACCTCACCTTACCTGGTAGGAGCGAGACTGGCTTAATGGTGAACTTGACACGAAGCACAGTAGTGACCTCATTGCGTAGTTTCACGAGCAACAGTTCCAAGTTACATTAAACCTGTATTAACAAAGGGTAGATACTTAACTTACCTCCCCTTAATACTACCACACTTCCATACCTAAACTGTATAAAGCCACTTACCCATCCCTCGAAATCGAGCAACAGGTCCTCGAGGATGCAATCACACGCTGGCCCGCACACTATACTTCCTGTAAACGAGGCTTTCGACTGGGTCCCACTATCGGCGAGGGTTAAAGCGCCAAATTGACGCTCCGCAAGTTCCTCGACGCGTAGGTGCCGTTCGTCGGTGTGGCGATAAACCGGGAAAATGCAATAAATAAGTCGTGTACGTGAATTTTGATATTTTCATTGAAATCCCCTGCTGCCTGCGATACTTTCGATCGGTAGTGTATGGCAACGTAAATTGCAACATTTATTTGAACTCACTAGAAGAATAATTCCCGATTGACGTGTGTCAGATGAAATCAAATATTTACCAACCCGAAGCTCTAACTGTCACCATAAACTATCATGCGCGATATTTTTATAAAATATCATGCGACGTTTAATGCCCGTTGGTAAGAAAATATTACGTGTCCCCTTACGGCCAAGTTTCATCTATCTGAAAATGACGTTTCGATATTTGGTCCTATGGTACCCGCGAAAGATTTCTCACTTATTTGTAAGAGAAAGGAAATATAAATTCAGATTATTATCCATAAGACAGACAATTATATTTTAATTGTATTAAAAATTTTTTTCATATTAAATAAAATTTGAATGAAAATAATTTTTAGAATCTATAAGTAACAAAAAAAAATTAATCGCGTGTCTAGGTCCACCAAAAAAAGGTTAAAATTCCAAAAACGCAATTTTGTGACAATTTCCTTTCGCGCCTTTGGACACTGGCAGCGCCCTCTCGCCTCGACGCTTTCAAACCTGACCCACGACGTAAAAATAATTGAAAGCCTAAAGGCGAGTTTTCGTTGCGCGCGAGCTTAAGGCCGCCCCGACAGCCAGCGATAAGCGGTCCGTGGTTCGTTACGTCAAAAGGTTCGAGGGTTTCCGGTTTCGCGCCTCGTCAAAAGATTTCGAAGTCGACCGTATTTCCTTCCCTACCTCCGTTGCCCGATGACCGAGGGTCCCTTTCATCGGAGTATCGATACGTCGGAATTAGAGGCAGCGGGTAGGATAATAGTTCTCGTGCAAAAAAGGAGGTGCGAAGTAAAGGACGGCGAGAGACATCGATAACCTGCGGAATGAATGGACTGCCGGCCGAGCATAGAGAGCTTGACAAGCGTAAAACGTCGACGAACAGTTTGTTGCGGTACTGATACGGGGAAGGTCAGTGATATTCTAGCGGGGTTTAAATGGCTAACCAGTTCGATCCGTACTCAATAAAGGAAGGAAGGCTTTCAAACTATTTGCGACACGTCCGCAACGCTCGTGGGTACGGTTTCCTTCACGTGTCGTTGTCGAACTAGCAAATTTTCTCGCGAAAAGGTCGCGCACAATTGGACCTCCAGCCCATTGACCGCCACCGCCAAGACAGACCCACCGTCTCCATTAGACAACGTGGTTGGCCATTTATCGTCCAAGTTTATTGATCTCGTGCAACTCTTAAAGTGCGATGTAGTACTTGGTGAAGATTTGAGCATTCGCCTTTCGACATCAGCGGGTTCCGTGCCACGGCGACTCGTTACACGATCGTATGACGCGCATCCATCTCGAAGTACACGACGTGAGACACGGCTCGGTGGAGGTCGTACGATATTTATGTTACAAGTTTCCCTTTCAATAGCCAATGATTCCAATCGCTGATCGGTGTGTACGTACGTACGTACGTACGGTTCATTCATGGATATCTTATCGCTTTACAACGTCGTTCGGCTTCTCTCTTCTTGCCCTTCTCCATCTTGCGAGCATCTCTTTCCACCCATACCTACGCTCCGCTCTTTGGCTCTTAGTTCCGGGAGATCCGAACAAACCGCTCACACATAAAAGAGACTTATGCTTGAAACGCGCACAAACACGGAGGATTCGCCAACACAACGAGGCGAGGTTAGCGCGTGGCCATATTCCTACGCGTCGCACACCTACCAAAGTCTCATGAATGAAAGCGCTATGTAGAACCAACAGTTTATGCTTTTCCTACCGCATTGTGTTGTGTTTGTGAGGTTAAACGGCTTCTCAACCTGGGCAATAGTTTTCCGTTCTCCGAGCGACCTCCACTGCGACGTTCTCTTCTCCCTTCTCTCGAATGCTTCTATTTCACCAAAAGCCCTAGGTAGTACGCCTCTGAAGAATGGCTTTGCGATGTAGGCCAGTGGGGCTCTGAGTCTCTGGAGGAAGTTGGCCTTATATATTATATTCGAATGCGTACCTACCTTCTTTTTTTTTTGTAAACCACGTTTGGTTGAAGTTCGGTGCCACCGACCTTTTGCTCCATTGTCGAGTTCACCTTCATCCGTGGAATTGAGTGGCAATTAGTTTCAGAAAGTATCCAACGGATTTCGATAGCCTACGCCTATGTCTAGGCCCTTTGCCCTGGATTATCCCCAGCGGATAATCCAGGACAGGGACCCCGGACACCGGGAACTTGGGTTTTCGGGCTCCGCCGCCAAGGACCCTGGTTTCGAAGCAGGGTCTTCCGGTTTGGGTGCACCCAGGGCCCGACGAGGTCTGAGTATCCGGTGCGGCGACGCTATGCGTCCTTCGGACGAATCTGCAAACTACGCCGTCGGCGACTGTCTTCGTACCGGGACCTGGCCAATAATGATTCGCGGAGTCTGGCCAATCGGCAAGAACTGGGGCCCGTAAGTTCCGACGAGTTCGCATCGGGTACACTCGAAAGTACGCAACACCGTCCGGCGTATGGCAATCGGGCGACATTCGGGGCCGCTTTGGAGCAACGACGATCGCAATCGCAATCGGGCACTGGCATCGGAAGTCATGCACGATTTGCACTTGAACTTGAATATAACGTAGCTGAAAGGAAGGCAACTGATCGTTATATACTAACTGGCGTAGCGGCACGGAACCAGTTAAGAGATAACTGACCTTGCATAACCCTGACGCGAGAACGAGCTATTAACGCAGCGTATGCCATTCATTCCTGTCCTCCATTCTCTTCCTCTCACCCCGTTCGACTTACACACAAATGTCCCAAATGGTGCATCATGCAGAACCTAACGGTTAATGGGCTAATAGTGGATACACAGTTCGAGTCCATTCATAACTAGACAAATGGGGAGGACCCCCACAAGCCCCCCCCGCTTCCTTTCGTCGAGTAGATTCCCCGACGTCATCGTTTTGGCTAATTCGTTCGCCATTAGCGCCGGCTCTTCCCATGGGACGGAGGAATGGCCGAATACGTTTCCACGCGCTCGTGAAATTATTTGTCCTTGAGCAAACGTCATTGAAATAGAAATGAAGAGCACGTATCCGGTATAACTGAATAGGGAGGAGGTCTGAAAGCGTAGCACGCTCCAAACTAATAGCTGCTTCATCGTTGCATCAAGTTGGTTAATGCTCGAGCATGTGCGTGTACAAATACATCAAGAAGTGCACTTGACTGCGGAATAAAACGAGAGGGAAAGTCGACACAAACTGCTGGTATGGTTGTTCCACACAAAGACGAGATACATCGGCATTCTTGGCGGTGAACGCGTTGAAACCGTATGCGAATTGAAGAGCGTATTATTAGTCCGTCGCGAGTTTAGCGTTCGGAGAGTGAGAACGTTAATGCAGATATGGCATTGCCCCAGTCTGGCACAAAATCGTGTTTGAGTTCACTCTCTCCTTCGCTTTGCCTTCCGCGTCGTCGAAGAACGAACGGAGAGGTATCGTTGTCATAACCTAAATCCAGGCAGGTCGCTTTATTGCGAGTGTCGCGTGGCCGCGTTACGCAACGAAATCTACTAGATTTACGTTATCACCCCGGACATCGACGCCCCGTACCCTCGTTCCACCGCGGGGACCCTGCATTTCCTGCCAGGGATTCTTCCCGATTTTACAGTATTGGTATAATAACCTTTTAACCCCGGAACAGTCGCAGACGAAACGCGACGACCCCGTGACGTCGCGAGTTACGAAGCCTTTGCCATTCGTTGCAGGCCGAGCATCAGGCTTTGCCGAGAAACGACTGAAAATTTCATTAGAATGACACGACGCATCTTTGTATAGAAAATCGATTGTGCGTGAGTAAACCGCCCCATCACCGACAAGCCGCTGGACCTATCGAGATCAAATTTATACCGTATGTCATTCAGGTGGCGAGTAAGGTTTTTGGTCATATTTCATTCCGGTAGGTGGCGCTGGAGCAGTCTACCTTCCGTATTTATGGACCGATTTGGCTCATACTTGCGGGAAACGTTCGTTGACAGTGAAGAAGCTGTTTTAGTGCACTTTGCATGCTATAGGTGGCCCCACGGTCGATAGTTTTATCTCAACCCACATGGATGAACTTAGCAACGAGATTTAAAATTGTAATAATCCAAGAATAGAAGAAACTACGAGACGAGGTATTCTCTGTTTTTTTTTCTTTCAATGCTAAAGGTACTGGCACATGCCCAAGCGTCACAGGTATGTTTGCGTTTAAAAGAAAAAAAGAAGAGACGCAGACGGACAGAGGGAGCATACTCGCTGCGAAGTTGGTAGACTACATGCTAAATAAATCTCCACAGTAGCAGAAATGACATGTGTTTGTGTGCGGTTTGTCGGTCAGGTCAGGTTCACAGAAACCATTCACATTTTGCATAGTGTGGTATACAAAGAAGCGCCCGGCGCCTGGGAGCTATAAAATGCCTTGGCTGCATCGCAATGGTACGTCGTCAATAAAATAGTTTCTAACACTCTGGCTATTCCATTAAGAATTTTCGCGACTAAGGCCTTGGTGATTTATTTTTAGCGCACGCTCAGGTTGTATATTTCGTTGCGATGAAACTTAAGACCAGTTGGTTCCGTAGAACCCCGATTTCGGTACCTCCTGAACATCTTTCGATACACGACCGAGTGGACACCTCAAGTGCTGACATCTACATTTGCTCCCACGGGGGGACTCTGGTCGGGACAACGTCTTTCTCCAATGAGTATTTTTGTTATTTTAGGCCCGTATTCACGGTCGAAACTTATTCTTAAGACACTGTTCTTGAACGATTATACAACAGTACTTTGGCGCCATACGATTCTCGGGTTACTGGCCGCCGTTAATGGGTTAATTAACTTTGCCCGCTATCTCCGACAGTTTTCCTTTGCTCGCCACCTCAAAGGATTCCAGCGAGGTGTCGAAGGCTGACGGAGACAGACGAAACGGAAGGAAGTCTCTCAAAGAGAATTTTGCCAAGGACAATGAAAGCGGAGCATGGGGTCGGCAATTAACTGCTGATGAGACACAGAGATTGAAAGCTCGGAAAGATTTGGTCGTTTACCGAGGCACACTCAGTGGGTCAAGTTCAAGGGAATCGGCCGAGGAAAAAGACGATGAGAAGGTAAAAGGAATAAACTGGGATGAGGAGGCAAGTCGTTCTTCCGTTACTAACCATCGATCGATATTTTATCGAGATAACAGGTAGCTCGGTAAGAGCAGCTTACAAAGTTTAAACCTACTTCTTCTTGTTTCTCTTTGTGTGTGTATCCTCGACTTTCGAATGTAGGTGAACTTCCCTTGCGACGTAAACTGTCGGGAAGCGCGGTTGAAAGTATTGGTGCCGTGTCGAGGCGGCTCGTTAAAGAGTATCACGTGCTCTGGATGTACGCTACGTTTTGCACGAGTGTTTATCGAGCAGGGCGCCCATCCGCGGTACTATAATGGGCATAGCTTATCGCTTTATTGGCCCCACGAGTGTCTTTTATTGTCGCTGAAAACTCGTACACTTTCCTCTTCTTTTTCGTTATTACCGATGGATTTCGAATGTCGCTTCGAGTGCTTCCCATTCGCATCCGGCTCTCGTCGAACCATTCGTTAAGAAACAATTTCGGCAATAGGTCGACCTTTTCGACGGGATGCCATCGTCGTTGGATTCCGAGCTGATCCTTCGCAAAGGGATGAACGAAAATCTTATTGTTTCTTGTCGTTCCTTTTGTGCGTGAGTAAACCGCGTCATCACTGACAAACCACTGGACCCATCGAGGTCATATTCGCATCATACGTTACCAAGGTAGCGTGTAAGGGTTTTACTTGTATTCCATTCCGATAGGCGGCGCTTTGAAAAACCATAGTGCGTGAGTAAACCGCATCATCACCGAGAAACCGCTGGACCCATCGAGGCCATATTCGCACCATACGTTATCGAGATGACGGGTAAGGTTTTTAGTTTCGTTGCGTTCCGATAGGCGGCGCTAAAGTTCCACTTCTCGATCTTGTAGGAAAAGTCTGTCTATAAATTTCACCAAGAGTTAACCCCTTTTTCAACGAAGCAACCAAGCTCCTCGGACACATGCAGCGCTATCGTCGCGAATCGTCTTGACAAATAAAGCCAACCTCTTCCATGCCAGTTTACGCACCAGGCAACGCGTGTCCGTTTCCGTCGATTTGCAAATACAGCCACGAGGAATTTATTGGTTTTCCCGAATTGCCACAACGAGGCGCGATCTTCATTCACATTCGTGAAAAATTGTATTAGCGCGGTTTTTCAATAAAACATGACCGGTGGAAGGCGTAAGCCGACGCTGTAGTGACGCGGTGTAGAAATCCCTGTGGGTAGTGTTTATGTATGAACAAACGAGAGAATATAGACTACACAGGGAAAGGGAGACGAGGAGCGAAAACGGAGAGAGCAATAGAGACACGCGACCGTCGAAACTTTTACTGTCCCGTGAATCGAGAGGTATGCAACAGCTGTTATCGTGTTATGGTTCGCACGGGCGGTCCGTAACTTCATATCATCGTAGTAGTGTTGTAGAAACTGTATGCTTGACTCTGTTCATGGAGTGGGTCAAGTTCACCAAGCTTATGATAACATTGCCTCCGTTCTAGTTCTGCGGTGTGTCTAACTGCGCCCACACCACTTTATTCTGAAGGGGCGCGCTCTTATTCTACCCTTTAGCGGGTTCTCCACGGATTCTCCATCTTCCCCTTTGAATGGTCCGTTCCTTCCTTCGCGCTGGCTTATTCTCTTATGTTGGTAAACTTTCAAACAACTTCGTAGAAAGTCTCGTCGGAATCAAGGCCGCTTGCATCTCAAGTACATCAACCACTTCGTGATACTCTTCCCATTTCTTCCCCCTCCCCCCTCCCTTCCCTCCCTCGCTTTCTCCTTCTTTATCCCTTCTTAGAAACTGTTGCCCTTTTCCTACGAACCTTTTGTGAAAAATCCATTCAACTTGTTTCGCGTCACACGGGGTAAGCTGCCCCACGGTTATCCTTCGTAGCTTTTTCAAAGTCTCCGTCGATTTCGTCGCTTTACGGCTGATACGCGTCAGAATGCGGTTCCCCGAGGGTGGAAGTGCGTTTCACGCACGGAACTTATTTCCCTTTTCGCTTTTTGGGACGGCCCTTGCACGGTACAGCGGGACCTCGCTATAACAATCTCTCGTTACAACTATTCCTCTCTGTAAGGCCCATTACCTCCCGATAACAATCTTCCTCGCATCCAACCTCCAAGGGGCCACATTTTGTAAGGCGTTCGTTCGGTCCCGAAGAGATTGTTATAACGAGGTCGGGGTTCGAATGAGCCGAAAACGTTTTTTTTTTTTGCAAAAAGTGACGCTTTTTTACATTTTCTATCGATTTCGATTATTTCTACTGGAAATCGAAAAGAGAAAAAAAAATAAAAATTCCTACTTTTCACGCTAGACTTTTAAACAGGCCAAAGTGGCAGCGTGTCGCTTACATTAAAGATACGAAGTAGTACAAGAGGCGGTAAAAGCAAACTGGTGCGTTTTATTTTCAGGCTGAATGTAAAATCAAAGAGCAAGGTAACCCTGACTCGTCTGGCGTTTGGATGTTCGGTAGTTGTTCGGAGTATATGATCCGGTCACGCTGGCGCTGCGGCGTTGAAACCCGTATATACACATATATTATCTTACAGCTTGGCTGGTTTGTGCAACAAGTGAGAGGTATAACGTACGTGTTAAAATGAAAAAAAAAAAAAGGTTGACTTTTGTATACCCACGAGCTTTACGAATACATCAAAAGCAGGACACACCTGCAGATTTCCCCTCAGAATACTCGGGTATGTGTGTGTGTGTGTGTTTCCCGTCCGTGAGAATGCAGTACGTACTGTGATTGCACCTCTATCGAAAATTCGATCGTAGGTGTCGAAGTGTGTTTATCGAGTGACGTGCGAGCATTGTTCAATGATGGCTTTTCACACTATATGCGTGCACTGCCGTACGTAAGAAACATTATTACCATTTTAATCGAACGTAATTGAACACATTCTTGGAAATTACACGCTAATTCCATTTTGCGCACGCTAAATTTATTTTGCACACGCTAAACTTATTTTGCGCACGCTAAATTTATTTTGCACACGCTAAATTTATTTTGTACACGCTAAACTTATTTTGCGCACGCTAAACTTATTTTGCGCACGCTAAATTTATTTTGCGCACGCTAAATTTAATTTTACACGCGCTACGTTTATTTAACGTGGTATGGAAGCCACTTCTCACCCTAGAGTTGTTATTTTCCACCACCTGGCGGCGCCACAAGAGACACTTGCCTAGCGTATAGTCTAATGACATTCCTATCCGGTTTTTGAACAAATAAACAAAAAAAATTCTTTATCGCTCCCCATACCGGCTAATTATAACAATACAGCGATAGACGTTTTTCATGGCGCTCACGGAACACGTTAAAGCACAAGTGAGAGACGACACGTGTCGTATCGATATAGTAAATGACTCAATCTACCCACGGGGAACATCCAGTTTCTTTTTTCTCACCGGCGAGCAGCTCCATATATCGCTACTTCTTCGCTCTACGCATTCCCGAACTGGACGCGGCAATTGTATAAGGTTACTACCTTTTTGCAAAGATTTACCGATGGCACGCGACCGTTTCTTCTTGTAGGTTAGAGAGCTATATATCCCCCTATGTCTCAATGGCGGTTTAAAGGAGTCGTCTCTTTTTTTGCCTTAACCCCAGTCAAGACACGTGTCATATCTTGTTGTATATGCCGTTAACATGCGTTTCTTTACCGGCTCGGTTTTTTTCTCCATGTTCAACAAAACGAGAAATTTAACGTCTACATTAGGTCGCAACAAATAACGCGGGCATTCTTCTGGGAAACGGAAGGTACACGGAAGAGTCGCTTTTTTTTCTTTTTTTTTACGGCGTAATTGGTGCACGCGTAAAATTGAAATACCGCGTACAAGTGAACGTCGTATATAATACACGGCCGGGTATAATAATGTTCGCTCCGTGTGCGCGCCTGCAGCCTACGAAAGCACGTATGTGTATCCATACGACGTACGAGAACGAAAAAAAAAAAGAACACCGGAGTTGTTATCCATTCATAAATCTCATTAAATCCATTGAGAACCCCTTTACATTGTATGCGTTGTAACGCATTAACTTAACACCTCGATATCAAAGGCGTAATTAAGTCATTACGCGTTCCTTTTGAACGTCCTTCCTTTTTCAAATCATCCGTTCTTCTTGTTTCTATATTTAACGTATGCAAACTCAATTTATCGCGAGCGAATGTATTGATGTCGAGCAACGCTATTCAGTTGAAACGCGACTGTAGCGTCATTCGGTCACCTACCGAATGCGAAGCGCAAAGAAAAAACACTTTCTTTGCGCACCGTCGAACTTTAGCGCCACCTATCGAAACGAGACACAACTAAAAACCTTACTCGACACCTCAATAATGTATGGTGCGAATATGGCCTGGATAGGTCCAGCGGTTTGTCGGTGATGATGCGGTTTACTCACGCACTATGGTTTTTCAAAGCGCCGCCTATCGGAATGGAATACAAGTAAAACCCTTACACGCTACCTTGGTAACGTATGATGCGAATATGGCCTCGATGGGTCCAGTGGTTTGTCAGTGATGACGCGGTTTACTCACGCAATTATACCTTAAGGCGAAAAATACACGAGACGTTTCAACGGAGAATCGCGTCTAAGAAGAAATTAGGAGTATTTGTAGGTATACCGAGGCAAGATTCATCGGCCATCCACTTTGCAAGCGATAAAGGCTTCGGTTTCATCCATGAGCGGGTGGAAGATGGATTGTAATTGACCATTGACTCGGGTAGGGTTAATACCACAGTTCGAGAATAACGAAAGTCGACCCGGGGGTCACCGTGCGTCGTCCATCGAAGAACGAAAGCCAAGGGATTTCGATCCAGCGACTTGTAATTTTTCATCATCGGCCAATAAGAGCGATAACTTGATATTTCAATCGCAAATCGTGACTTAGCGGTAGAAATGGGGTTAAATAAAGTCGCTTGCACGCCGCATACTTGGCAAGGTCGGGTAGATTATCCGAGAGTTAGAAGGAGAAACATGGCACTTGTGTTGCTTGCGTCAATGAACGACAAAGACGACAGACAAGTTCCATGAATGAATAAGCCGAAGAATCGTGTTTGAATCGCTTTACAGACCTCCCTACCTATATAGGCACTTCTTGTGTATGCAAGAATTTTATCACCCCTCGAAATCTCGATTCAGGAACAGATCGCTGCCGCTAGCCTGCCTGGCGCCAGTTGAAAACAGTGTACCTTTTCTGCGGTGTATAATTATACGTATCGATCGGCGATCGATAATAGATGGGTCGTAAACATGTGAATCACTTTTATTGATCCACATACATATGCAAAGTTTCGTATCGAAGCTAACGGACGGTATTTTATGGGGGTACTGTGTGATCCCGGTGGCGAAAGTTGTTATATCTCATTGTTCGATGTTTTTATCGAACAATGCCGATGTTAATCAACGCTATTTAGTTGAAGTGCGACTGTAGCGTCACCTATCGACCGCCAAGCGCGCTGGAACGATTTCCTTGCGGTCCATCAAACATTTCCCGCCAGTACGAGTAGAATGGACACGTAATATGGAAGTTAGGCTTCGGCGCCACCTGTCGGAACGATGCATAACTAAAAACCTTACTCGACACCTGAGTAACGTATGGTGTGAGTTTGACCTCAATAGGTCCAGCGGTTCATCAGTGACGATGCGGTTTACTCACGCGAGACCAGCCAAGAACAATAGTGTATCACCATGATCGTCCAATTACTTGTTTTTGCAAGGGGGTCATTGAAAACGTTCTCGGATTGAAATGGAAAAACGGTTGATATCTTTGTCAAATTATTTTTGTTTTTTCAATACCGCCTCCCCTAATACCAATACATTTTTTTCAACGGCGCCCCAAAGCCATTATACTCTCCCCGAAGTGTAATTCCGCAAGCTCTAGAAAATAAGTATCTACCGCTGCTATCACCTCATCGTTTGCGGAAAGTTACATTTTCACACTACATTTCTCTGCTTTGAAAACAAATGGGAATTGTACGGTACCAAAGTAGGTACTTCTTTGGCGAAAGTGCACCCTTTTTATATTTTTTTCGAGTCTCTTCAATCCCTAAGTACCCAAAATGCAACTTTGACATAACCTAAATGTGACCCAACCACTCAATTGGCAATGGAATCCGACGCGTCGATATCTCGTCAAAGTTGCTATTCTCGCGACCTGGTGCAACAACGATCGCAAGGAATCTGCCTGAAGTCTATACGCCAGGCAAGTATCTCTTGTGGCGCCGCCAGTTGGCGGAAAATAACAACTCTAGGGTGACAAATGGCTTTAATTTCAGGATCATACTTGCCCAGCGTATGACGCGTTCATCTACATGACCCAGAACATGTTACATTGTCTTGGACGACGATAGCTCTAGCTGGGTGTCAGGCGATGAGGACGAACAAGGTCGCCGTTGGAGATATCAGTAAGGTATTGTGCGGGTCAAAGGCTATACAATATTATCCTCACAAACATGGCGACCGATTCAAAATCACTTTTCCATGGTTCGAGAAGCGTCCTCTGTGTTATCGAGGACAATAAGAGTTAAATTCGAAATATCGTGCGTCAGATTCGCACGAGTCACCGATTTCGATTTTTAGGTTATGTTACTATTCGACCCGGTGCCGGTAACGCCGAGACGACACAAAATTCTTCCTCGGCCGAAATTAGCGATCTCACTAATTTTAAAATTAGCGAGATCGTGTAAAATTAGCGATCTTATACGTATTAAACCTCGAGTGGACGTAACATATCATGCCACTATGGCCGTGTCTCTGTTAGTCGCCACAACGGCGCCGGGTTAAAAGGGATCTCTTCATTGTTATTTGCGACGAGCTTTCCCTTAGTTCCGTTGTTCCGCGATAGGAGGAGCTTCGAGCGAATTATTCTTATTTCCACAAAAATTATTATTATTATTATTATTTTTTGTCAATCCAGCTTTCCACGAAATCATAGCTCCGAACTTCCATTTGAAAATGTGTAATTCCTTCTAGATTTCAGCAGAAATAGAAATCCATGAAAAATGGTTTTTTTGCGGCATTCGGGACGGTGTAAAATCACAGCAGAGAAGGGTGGGGTTCTTTACTCGGCTGCGCGGCGCCAACAGATAAATTCCCATCCCCTCCCTTCGAGTCGCCATGGTATCGCAACTCTTTCTCCGTTTCTGTCTTTTTCTTTCGTACTCCTCTATGTGTGTATGTATATACATATATCCTGTTTTCATTCTCGGCTTCTGGATATTTCCCTCCACTCTGTTTTCTACTTTTTCTCCTTCTTTTTCATTCCTCATTTAACGCGATTCCCTCTCTTTCTTCACCTTCGCATCCCACTATCGGTTTGTTGTTTCTCTCACATCGAAGTTGTGCATTAATAGGGAAATATGTGAAGCCTTCTTTCATGTATCACCACTTCGATCGCCTTAACCTCTTCGCCTGATCTTTTATAAACATGTAAAAATATATGTTTCACGGTAAGGGCCCTCACACACGAAATTCCGTAATGCCATGAGAAAAAACAAACTTAAGAAAATCGACCAATAGCGGCAGAGAAGGTTCCACGCATTCGTTGTGATTGGTCCATTTTTTAAACTTACGTCCTACGCCATTGCTACAAAAAATGAAAAATACAGCATTGTCGTAGGACGTAATATCGGATGGACATTGATTTTCTCGGCACTAGATGGCACCAGTGACTAAATACTATCGTAATCACTTTATGATAACGTACAGTCTGTGGCAAAATGGTCTTCGACTGAAACCTACTGAATAATTAAGAAAAAAGGTCGGGGTACTCGTTAACCAAGATACGACGTTGAATTTCGGGATCTAAGCAATGGGGCGAAGGGGAAGGGGGGGATAAAAAATTATTCACGACTGGTGGCAGCACCTCTAGGCTGTGCAAGGCTCGACGCAAGGCGCACGCGCGGAAGTAGGGGAACGAAGAAGAAGCACAAGATGGCCACTTCTACGTTGGACGGCGTCACGCATGGACTAATTGCTCTGGAATTCGGAATTCACTGCTGCGTTGGACGATTGGAAGACGAATATGGAAATACGTAGGTGGTGAGTGCGAGCGAGTTTAATTATTTTTAAAGCGAGTGTACCCAAGTTCAACGTTTTCGGTGGCGCGAGGAACCGGCTAAAACCGGTAGGTAGCATGGAAAAGAAATTTCCTTGCTCGCGTTCATCGGAACCCGCCATCTTGGTATGGTTGCCTTGATGGGTGGAAAAAGGTTTTTTTAAAAGTAAATAACGATAGCGAATCGTTCGTCGCGATAATTACTTACGACGAATCGATATAAGGCAAAACCATGTGTTTGACAGGGGAGATTTTTTTGTAAAAACGTAGTTCGACACAGGTAGGATATGCAATTTGAATTTTTATTGAAATCTACCTTACCTGCAATATCCGTTACACTTTTCCCTATGGGACTGTAATGCATCTCGAGTGCTTGCAAGTTGTGTCTACAAAGTTGCATGAAACCTGTTTTCGAGCCGACGGCAGTGTGGTAACATGCCTAGAAAACAAGTATGTTTTATAATGCAATTAACAATAATTCTTGTGGTTTGTGAACTGGAGTAGAAGATTTAGTGTAACAATAATTTTCTTCCCTACGCATTTGACTTTTTCCATCTTTTACACACACACACATATACACACACATGTTTTGAGAAATAAAATCTATAGAAATGATAAATTATTACTTTATTGAACATCAATATTTGTGCCCGACTATGCAGTCGAATGGTCGCGAAAAGAGCCGAAGTGGCGGGGCCCGAATGTCGGAACTTGTGAAATTCAAATGAATTTTGAATCAAAAACTTTTAAAAAGCATTTTAATTATTACATATGATTACAATAAATTTTAAAAATACCACGTTTTATTTAAAAGGACCACGAGTACGGCTCGTGATATTCATGTTTGGTCCGAAATGCCGATCACGAGTCAGACTCGTGATATTCACGTTTCACATGAAATTAAACAACGAGCCTGACTCGTGATATTCAAGTTAGGCCTAAAATTTTCATCACGAGTCAGACTCGGGAAAATAGTGCAAGGGGTTAAACAAAAGTTGTACGCCATGCGGAAGAAGATTTCTCATTTTGTTGTATTTCCCAATAACAATGAATCTATAACCAGTAGGAGTTTTGCGTATAAGGAAACTGCAATAAAAGTTAAACATATTCGAACAGTATGCAGCATCGCAAACTGTGAATACGGTTCATCCTATTGCAAAACTTCAGCAAAAGTCTTAAACAGTAACCTCTACCGTAAATGCTAACGGTACGTGTAACCCGGTGCTGCTTACCACAAGATCCTTAGAGTTAATACTAAGCTCTAAATATGCTGTAATAATATTTCAAACGAGTAGAATAAATCCTCTTCGTATATAATGGCTATATTTTTTATTGTTTCTAATGAAAATTCAAAAGAAAGTTTTACAAGTGACTTCTTCGAACATTTGCTTCACACCGAATCCATTTCACGCTTCATACGTAACAACCCACACACACACTTATCGTACGCTTGTCGATACATTTGCAACTCTAACAACCCTTAGTTGGTCTATGGGGTCTGAGAGGTCCCAGCCTATATATATATATATGTATATTTAGATTGTAAGTGCATTTTGTAACTGGATAAATAAATAAATAAAATAAATAAATTCGTATTCAAAGTAAAGCCAGCACAGGATGGAAACTCCAACATCATCGCCATAACCTCAATCATTACCCGACGGTATCTCCACCTCGAGGATTCCATTGGATCAGAAAATGGGACCTTCGATCATCTTTCGCCACGTGGTCCATATTCGAGAAGGAAGTCTTCGAGGAGGGACCGGAACGTGGATCTTATATAATACTTGAACCGAAGTCGTCTCTCTAAATTTCATTTTCTTTTTCGGTAAGAAACTGCTGTCGGTGGTTACTCTGAAAAATTGATGATGGGGGACCGTGAATTAATGCAGCGTGTCGAAAAATGTAATCCGAGACCGTACGATATCTCGAAGGAAGGAAGCGAGAGGAATAAGTGGTCGGAGCTTACCGCCTACCTGTGACCGCGTGTGCCGCCAGCGAAGTTTACAGTTATGTATTTTAAAAACACTAGATAGAAAAGAAGAAAAGAGAAAAAGGAAGAAATGGAAAGGCAGAAAGATGAAAGGGGGTACGAAAGACAGGAAATGCACAATCATGCTGGGAAGATGAGGAGGATGGAAAACGGACTCTATAACGAGACAAGGTTGGAAGGTCATCGTTCTATAAGTGGAAGAGAGACAAAGACTGGCATCAGGCCATGAGAAAGAAACTCCGAAGAATCCCTTGGTGTAAGAAAGAGGGAGAAATGCGATGCGACGCGACACCGCGCCGCGGAGAGTATGGGATAGTCAGGATTGATGTCATGGAGAGAAAAAGAGAGAATAAGAGAAAGAAAAGGACGAGGCTACGAAGAGATACCGCTGAGGAGCAAAAGGAGAGAAGGCTTTAGCTTCGTTGTTGCTCCTTTTAACAAGTGTTTGCGTGAACAAGATAGTAAGGGGACCTTCGTAAAACCGCAGACTCCGATTGACACGCAAAATACGGACCTCGAGCAAACACCGTAACGCATACTGGTAAATTTGACCATTCAACGTCAAGATTTGTCTTTTTTTTCCAAAAGTGCTCGCTGACAGACTTTTCGGTGAATCCTGATACGTGTTTTAAAAAAATTTTTGAAATCGGTAGATACGAAAGATTCAGTGGAATCGACGCGGTTTACTTCGAGCGTGACTGCTGCGCCACCTACCGAATGCAAAGCCCGGCCCATAAATATGGAAGTTGAAATCCAACGCCACCTATCGGGACGAAACGCAACCAAAAACTCTACTTGCCACGTCATTAACGTATGGTGTTAAAATGGCCTCGATAGGTCCAGTGGTTGGCGAGTGATGATGCGGTTTACCCGCGCGAAATAAATGTTGCACGTAAAGATGTTCCAGAAAGAAACATCAATTTCCCATTAACAAATTCGAAAACGACTACCGCGTACTTAAAACCCAGTTTGCTGTACTTGGGCAACGCATGCAGTGGTTAGAGTGCAAAATAAGCTATACTAATAACGGCTTAACCCTCCACGAACCACGTGGGATTAAACCTGTTGTATCGTTTTCAAAATATATATTTTATGTCGAGATGTAAGAAGTTGGTCAAAATTAGCCTACGAGCTTGTAAAGAAAGGAGGTGATCATGGCTTTTGTTTTACTCTGGATATGAATGTCGCGATATATCAGTAGAAGTGAGAAGAATGACATGCGACGTCTCAGAGCGAAGAAAACTATGCACGGTAAACGATTAGAAAAAGCACTTTGCTCGTGCAGAGAAAATATATCTACATCTTAACTTTCTAAGATATTTTGAAAAGTGGTAGGCGTTCCTTGGGTTTTTCTTGCGAGTGCAAATGCAAGCACGAGGGACAACCGGTTCCAAAGGATGCTCCCACTATTCCTTGAACACCATACGTACTTCAAGAGAACTCTGCATCGTGCCACATCCTTATTCGCCATTTTTTTGATCAGGCCAAAGGACCGGTTCTCCAAAGGACACTCCTACCATACGTGCAACTTCAAAGAATTTCTGATTTCTTCTGTTTGCTTTCCTTTTTCTTTTCCTTGCCGATCGGTAAATTTCGAAGTCTTCCTTTAGCGTGATTATAGTGAAGATGAGTCTCCTGTCTTCTTGATGTCCTCGAGTAACCGGTTTCGAACAACCCGGGATACTTTGAATATTGTACTTCAAATGGATTGCTGCCTTAAATTCTCCAGCTTTCTTTTAAGAGAAACCATTCAAAGAAGCTTTTATTATCGACCTTCCCTCCATTCGAATCATGAATATTAAATATTGCTAATATATTCACTTTAAAGATGGGACACGTACCTCTCCCTGTTTATTTTACCCCTGCACAATTTCGAGGGAAATTATGGTCCCACGTATTCTTCCACGCAGCGACAGGTCATTGTTATATAACAAGGGTGTATTTTATAGGCGTAACGAGGAAGAAGAACGAATTCGTAATTCGATGATTTAACGTTTCACCGAAATGACAATTGGGCAGAGACAATTGGTCAAATTGATATGTCACATTCAACCGATTTGCTAATGCTTTTTTATCACGAGAAATTGGACGCTGAAATGTTGCTACAATATTTCTGTGTCGATTCAAATTCTTTTGCTTGTTTAGGATTGTTATAAAATATTTTTTCCTCATAACGAATCGTGGTATGAAATTTTGAATAAGTGGTTTTACGAAGCAAGCCAAAAATTAAAAACACGCTACGAATTTGGATAATAATTAATCTGCAATCTAAATTTTAATTGCGCAATTCGTTTTGTGTTTGGAAGAACTTGCTCGAACCACGCGCGGCTGTGGTCCCAAATGAAAACCCTATGGCCTATCTCCTTTAAGCGCAAAGAAATAGGTCGTATTATTTAACTTTTACGCAAAATCGAGGAAATTACATCGTTCTGCCCCGTACACGGTGTATACACAGTTCGATGAAACTTTAAATTAGTTTCATACAAGTTTTCACCGCATTTTTCAAGTCAACAGCCAACCGTTAGTCGTGGCCGCCATTTTTAAGGTACGTAAATGCAATGCGGTAAACATGACGACTCTCTCTCTCTCTTCTCTTTGTGTCACTACGGTGCGTTACGTTATTCAAATTTGTAGTGTGCAGTCTCGGTATGCGCGACAATAATAATGATCCCCCTCGAAGCCTCGACACGAAGAATTACCGATCAACGTTATACAGTCTACGTTCCCGATATGACCGGTAGAGGCGGACCGGGGCGGAACGATAAGAAAGAAGCGATAGATTTTTCGAAGCTATGAAAAAAGAAAAGCAAAAGGAAATTTATTTTACAGGAGTCCCCTTCTCCCAAAAAGTGTAAAAAGCGCGTGGCCATATCGAGAACGCGGGATACTCATTCCGGAGCCCGGAGACCGGGAGGTGTGGAAGGGGTAAGCTTCGAGCGTCGAAGGAGGAATGGGGTCATAAATAGAACGGTCATTTCGGGAACGTTGACTGTATGGAACATATCCTCCTTTCGAATTTGTTGCTGATTTTCTCGAAGTCAAAAAGGATGTTTAGCGCAAGAATATCTAGAATCCAGTTGAAACGTGGCTTGGCGGAAGGTCTCGATAGGAAAGCGATGAAGCAGCGTAGGGACCGGTTCCAAAGCACGCCCCCACCACTTTAACTCTACAGCAATATTCGCTTAACCCTCCCTCTTCTCCTTCTTCTTCCTTCTCTTTCTCTTCTTCTTCTTCGTCTTTTTCCGTTTCTCCCTTTTCTACTTCTCCTCCTTCTTCTTTAAAACCATCGCGCGGAGGCCTTCGTGTTACGATGCACTTGTTCGAAAAAACGAAAGAAAAAGAGCTATATACTCGTTCTTTGCCCTCTTTCTACCTCGACTAATTTATTTTTAATAAAGCACACGATACTCGCGGTGCCATCTTCTCGGCGAGCATGGGAAACTCATTGCTGCAGCTCGTTTCTCTTTAAGAGGGGATAACTTCTATATTTGACGTTTATCGCGTAACCGTGAATGTCCTCTCTTCACTTTACCGTGGCTTTATCCGAAGAATCGAAAGGTCTCGACCCAGGTAGCCATGTGGCGTATCTCTCTCTCTCTCATAAATAATCCACCAAATCGACTTCGCGAACGATAACGTTATCGATCTGCACGGGTCTGCGATCGTCGTGAAAGGACCCTCGAACAAATCTGTTACATATTTACCTTCTATTTCTATTTGTACATTTTATCGAGATGCCCGAACACATTTTTGCCTCATCGCATTTTTTACAAGTGTATTAAAAAAACTTATTCCAGTTTTTTCTACCAACAGCAGCGCGAGGAAGTACTTCCTCCGATGGTCGCCCATCCGAGTGTACCAATCCGCGCCCAACGCTGCTCAACTTTAGCGATCTGGCGGGAGCCAGCGCTTTCAGCCTGACAAGGCCGTTGTCCATATTTATCTTCGATGAGGTTACACGTTAAGTCCATACATGTCCAACGAGTCGCCAAATACTTTTACTCCTAATTGTGCAACTTTCGGAGCCAAGGGTACCGTAGGTCATCCGAATTGATAGATGGCGCTGAAACCTAACCTATGCGCAAACGTGCTTTCTTTGTACGTAAAAGTCCGCTCGAGTAGAGCCTAAATACATTAATGTGCGTGAGTAAACCGCATCGTCACCGACAAACCACTGGACCTATCGAGGTCATATTTATACCATATGTTGTCGAGGTGGCGAGTGAGGTTTTTAGGTACGTCTCGTTCCGATAGGTGGCGCTGGACAAGAGTGGCGCTAGTGTGCAAGTTCCGTCTTTATGGACCGATTTGACTCTTAGGGTTTTTCTAGGGTTTACTATTTCAAGGGTTAAGTAAATTCCACGAAATTTCGAATCTGCGTAGAACGAGTTCACGTATATCGTAAACATTAAAAGAAAAGGCACGCTATCATCATCGGCAGCGTCGAGGGTTATCATGTAGGCCAGCTGACGCCATGTCACGGTGCTTGTTTTAACTTTGTGACTGTAACCATTGCGTTGGTTCGGTGTTTCACAAAAATATTATTCCGCCTGAATCTCGTCGACAAAATCACCACCATCTGCCACTTACAATCTTTTTGGAGTTTCCACGAGATCTAATAAATTCCAATCGCAATAAAAATAAACCAATTTTTGTGTTTTGGAAATGATTTAGTCGGGATGGAATCAATATTCCTATGAAAATTAAAAAAAAAGTCAGAATTCCCTACTATGTGTCGCAAATTCGTTCAAACTTATCCTAAAACAAGGTATACATCCAGAAAAAAATAATTGGTCGCTTATTAAGGTTCATTTGTCAGATGGGGTAAATGAAGGGGAAAGAAAGCTGAGAAATCAGCTCTTTGTATTCCTCATCTGGATGAATATGAGCATAAATGAGCATAGGTATATGTATACGTATGCAAAATCGATTGACTCTTCGCATGAGTGTACATCAAATTCGAAAGAAAAGTTGCTTCAACGGAAAAGGATTGGAACTCGTGACAACCTTCAATATCCATATAATTACAGAACCTATTGTATTGAAAATGATGTTTTCAATGTTCCTTTTTTGTCCTACGAGTTTCTTACAAAACTTACATTATATCGATTTTTGAGCTAAACCATAGAATTTTTCATATACTTATTTCCCATGAAATAGGAATTAAATTGAATAATTTCGAATTGAATTCTCTCCAATTGAACCAACGTTACAAAATCTATCTAAATATGAAATCCATTGTGCGTGAGTAAACCGCATCATCACTGACTCACACCATATGTTACTGAGGTGGCGAGTAAGGTTTTTAGTCGTTTCTCGTTCCGATAGGTGGCTTTGAAGTCCAACTTCTACATTATGGACCGGTTCCGCTCGTACTTGCCGGTCACCGGTGACCGGCACTAAACTTTCCCTTCGGACCGAGCCACTTGTGACTAGTGCAATAGTGCATTCCATTACGTCCCACGCGGCCTAAACAGGGAGTCACGTAACGCGAGAACCCACGAACATTTAGTTATCGAAGGACGATCGGTAGAAAGATGCTTTTTCAAGATGCGCATATTCGCGTCACGAAGCAAAATCTTTGAGATCATTTTTTTCTTGCGCGTACGAAGCGGAAGGGTTCAATTTCGTTCGAATTCATGCGTCTCGTTCGCAAATTAGTGACACTAATTTGTTCCTTAGCGGTATAAGCTGTAGCTTTGCATTTTAAAAGAGGATGAAAGGGCAGACGGTGGAAGAGAATTCGTGTCTATCGACAGGTTCAGAAGTAAACCAACTCTCCGGTGAGCTGATGGCTGACACTCGGGGCATCGGGCCATGTAAAATAATGCATCGCCGGTGATGTTTGGCTGGAACGAGAGTGTGAAAAAGAAAGAGAAGTCCGCAAGGTAGGTCGAGGTTATATTTAGGTGAACTCTGGCATTATCCGAGAGAAAGACAAAGCGACAGACAGAAGTGATGGGCTAAACGAATATCAGGTTAGGCGAACGTACGAACGGATCCGTTAAATATTCCTGGATACTGGTAACGTTTTCGCTGTCTCTCGTTTATTATACGTCCGTGAAAGAACTTCAACGTCAGTCGCTACTCAATTATTACGCATTTTTATTTTTATATCTTCAACCCTTGACGTTCGCGCTTCATCGGGATCGCGTAACCTCTGCGACAAATTCGCACATTTTCATATATGAAACCCATCGCGCGTGAGTAAACCGCACCATCACCGGCGAGCCACTGGACCTATCGAGGTCAAATTTATAGCGCGTTTTATTCAAGTGGCGAGTAAGGTTTATAGCCATATTTCGTTCGGATAGGTGGCGCTGGGGTAGTCTAAATTCTGTATTTATGGACCGATTTGGCTCATACTCACGGGAAACTTTTATGGATCAAAAATAAGTTGTTTTCCCCTGCTTTGCGTTCGGTAGATGGCGCTACAGTAAATGGCATTAATCAACATCGATACATGAAGGACAAAATGACATTTAAGTTATAGAACCATGAATTTAAAAATGTATTTTTTTTAGAAATCGAAATTGAAAAAATACAATTTGGAATTTGTTTTTTTTTTCAATATTAATCAATGACCAGAAATAAATACGTTAAGTTAACCGGTATCTACAGTTTCAGTGTAAAACATTGGTAATTGGAAGAAATGGTTTCAGAAATTCTAATCCTTTCGAAGAATTTTTTATATCGGTACGTTCTAGTCTTGGATTTCTGTAAGGGGTACAAAATTGATATTGGATCCCCAGTAGGGGCTTTCTGCTTTACGGTTAAACGTACGCGTGTGATGGTGCATTCATACACACAGAGAGACGTATACCACTGTACGTACCCGGAGCCGTGTACGTGTGTGCGTGTATATAGCGTGTAGAGCGAATAGCAATAATGAAGGCACCCTTGTGTTCGGAAAGGGGAACGGCAGTGCGCAAGCGCGAGGGTTGAACGGAAAAAATCGGCCAAGCTAGAGGGGGTGGTCGTATCGATCCTACAAACAGCGGAGTTCGTGTAAACTCTATACCCCTTGTGCGCCCTTGCTGACGGATACCGAAAGGACGTGGATGACGTTCCATCGAAGATCGAACGATCCCTTTCGTGTGTTCGCCTTTGGGTCCCACAAGAAATATTCATTTTCCGAAAAGAGGCAATGCCGCGGCCCAACTATTTTTACGCTTTTACGGTCGGGGCTCCGGTCGAGACAATGTCTTTCTCCAATGATTATTTTTTTAAGATATAATTCTTTTTTAATGAAATTTTGTTTATTTGGTCTTTTGAAATGGCAGAGGGTCCACTTTTGCGTCCTAAAATGCGGCGATGCTACAAAAATATAATATTTTGAGAAAATTGCCGCGTTCGAGGTCCCACCCGATTTCCCAGCGTATCCCATTTACTGTTGGATTTACCGTGGAGCGATTCGCTGGACGAAAGATACCGTTTGGTAGAATTTTTTTCGTTCCAACGGCAGGCAGGCAGGCCCCGCGTCGCTCGGCGGACAAGGCACACGCTGTTGGAAGTTTACGGGTACCTTTTATCTCACCTGGCGAATTCGCTGGATCTTGTCACGTCATATTACCATTTGTTCCGATCGATGCAAAAGTGCTTTGTAAGAGACGCGTTTCGAGACACGGAAGAAAATAAGAAATTGATCGATAACCTCGGCACGGCAAAAGGCCAAGCTTTCTTTCGCGCGTTGGCGTCCACAAACTCTTCGACGCTATTTCTACCGCGTTAATCGTACGTCATGAATAATGCAAAAGCAAAAATACGGAATTATAATTCGAATGGATTTTCTTAATTGGTATTTTTGATTTTATAATTTCAGGTTTGATGCGAATGGTGAATTTTCAAATGAACCCGGATACAGAAAAGACGAGACTATATTTCACCACTGACTCACCTTTTCAATTTACAGTATTTGCAGTGCACAAGGAGGTGAATTTAATGACGTCATTACAGTTACTAGGGTGCAATTACAGTACACTGCGAGTGTAAAACAGTACACCTTTTTCATGCTGCCACCGTTGACGGTGTAACTTGGAATACGGCTCGAATCAGCTACCTACAATGGAAATTGTGTGAATTCGCATGGCGGTTAAATAATTTTCCTATGCACGGGGAAAGTTTATCGTGGAGTCTTATTTTTCCGACACGGCGAAATTTCGAAATACACGGTTAACCAGGTTGGTTCTCCCTTGAAACGCGGTAATTACGAAACTTCAAGGATTTCGAAATTTTCCGTGTTACTCAAATTTGTGTACCTTCCCTTTGAAAAATCGGTGCCTGGTTCAAATGCGCGACAAAGGGCGGCAATTCCGTATTATCGGTGACTATAGTTACATATACAGGGTGTTTTGTATAAGACTTCGAAGCCGGGAGATGGTGGTAGGTGGTGAAAAATGGAGACGAAAAGTCCTGTACCATTTTTGGAAATTCGGATTAATTACCGAGTTATTAATTAAAACGTTCCGGCCAATCAGAACGACGAAAAGGCTTGGTGGGCGTTAAAAATAATTTAGACTCAACCCTAGACGTCTGTGCGTCGCCAAAGAAAGTAGTAGTAGTAAAATAACAAAAGAACTAATGATGTAACACCAATACATTGAAAACTTACCTTGTTATTGCTTCTATTGCTACCACTACCACGATACTATGCAATGATGTGTTGATGTGTATGACACGTCCTTCGACAACAAAGTGGTAGTAGTGATAATACTTAAGAAATCATATGGTAACACCAAAACATTGAAAATCTTACGTCTTCTAATCTTTACGTATATGTCTTCCTTCTTCTTAGTTGGTCGTTTCTTTGGAAATAATAATTCTCCATTTTTAATTTTTCCTTACGGCTTTTTTAATTGAAAAATTTCTTTCTGACAAACGTTTCAGGCCTTGGTATGGTCCATCCTCGGTGTCGATTTGAATTCTTTAAATATTTGGTTGAATACAACTAAAAAATGATTATACAAAATAATTAACAAGTAAATTGTCGTAATTATAAAAAAATATGTAATAAATTAATACACTCACTGAATTGAATATTCGAAAAAAATTTGTTTAAATAAATATATACTTACCAATTCCTAAAAATTCCACTCTAATCGCTTCGACTCTTCGTTAAATTGAAATGTACCGTTCCGATTCGAATTAGACTGTAGTTTCAAAATCTAACCCTAAATCTATATTACATATTATATATTAAGGGACAATATATATATATATATACTATATATATATATATTGTCCCTTTTAGTCTGCCTCTCTTTCTAGCTCACAGCGTAAGGTGCTTTGTCAATGTCAGTGTTCACCCTCTCCGTGCACTACGCCACCCACGTGTTTCTCCCTCTCTTCAACTTCATCCCTTCGTTTCTATCCGTCCGTCTTTCTCGCTCTTCCATTGTAACCTCGTTGTTACTCCAACAGTACCATCACATAATCTTAACTGTATGTATATCCACGTCTCTTTTTCTCAGGAAACGCTACGTCCCGTTTTACTTCATTAGGGGATATGAGTTTTTCTACCCTCGTCTCATACTTCCAAGGGATGACGCTTCGCTCCTACAACGCAACCTACGAAACTTCCCTTCTCTCGCGAAACGACCCGAAGACGAACCGCTCTTTCTTGCCAACGGGTAATTTTGAACCGTAGAGAGCAATATCTTCATTTGTGAATTTCTTTTTTTTTTACAAAAACAAAAATAAACGAAAAAAGAAAAAATATCAAGGGGTTACGATTTTCTTGAAAAATGCATTTTAAAAAAATCACCGATTTTTGACGAAAATTCTTCGAATTCGAGGCTGACCTAGTTATGGTTTTCTTCGCGCGAGCGGTTTAAAGGTCATTCGAAGGTCGACTTCATTTTCTTAAAAATAGAAACATAGACCGTCGTGTCCAGGCGGCTTTTTGTGGCGGGTGACTATAGTCACCGTTAGTAGCGAAAGGGTTAAGAAGGTTGTTAAGGAAACTGACATCCGAGTGACGAACAAGATCACTCGAAAAACCGGCAAATCCGCTTGAAATCTAATATTATTAGCAGGATATTCCGGCAAAGTTTATGCGCCGTTTGACGATGATTTACCCTTCCGAGTGCATTCTTGACTTCCTTTGTCCGAAATGACGTCTCAAATCGTAAAACTGCACTCAATTAAGGGGTTAGTCCGCTCGTCAAAGGTTACGGCCCACTTGCCGCAATGGGGTGTTCGTTCCGTCTGCTCGCGATAACGCTCGCAATAAACTAGGAAATCCTAAGCTAAGTGCTCCTACAAATTTATCTCGCGTCTTCTACTCCGACTGATCCTAACAAACGGAAAATTGTTTAAGAAGTGGGTTCCGATGATCAATAAAATAAACGTTACGGTCGCACCGAGAATTTCAAACTTTCGCAGCAACGGGTGACTCTGGTCACCCGCCATGAAGCTACACCCGCACAGGGTTGGTGACTACAGAAAGGCTCGAGACCGTGTTTGGTTTTTACTTGCCAGCGTTCATTCAAAAATAGTGGCACTTCGGTTTCGGCAATTTTCCGGCAATCGGTTGTCCCTTTTTTCACCTACCGTCGCAAAAAAGAGACCATCGCCCGTACTCTTTTCACATTTTGCATCGATAACGAGTGTACGTTCCTGGCCACGCGAGTGTATGAAATAGGAGGAATACGTTTTACGCGAGCAGGAAGAAGAGTTAAACCAGTGCCCCAGTGAGGTACTACATACATATGGCACAGTTGATACATATGGCTACACATAAATGTATATCGATACGTTACTTTCGATTTCGTTGAGCACAGGCGGTACGTCATTTGAAGAGTGATGCACTTGTATGTAGTACGTACCTACATACGTAACTGCACGGCGGTTCTCCCTTTGAAACTTACAGTCGGATTTCCACGGGCCGTAATGGGAGAACCCCAGCTACACGTGGTCGGATACCGCAGAGGGATAGAGATTTATTCGGATACGACGTATGCACCGAAACGCTGGTAGGTGACGACACGCATCGAGCTTGCTGGAAGGTACGTCACGGGTATGGTCCATAAGTAATGGCAAAATTATTGCGGAATGTGTGCAAACTGCACCCGCGAGTCGAGCACCCGGGTACTCTGGGCAAACGCTTTTTCAAGGTTTCATGTCGCGCTGAACATGATCGGCAAAATTCAAAATGATTTGGCCGATACGTTGTTGGTCGTCGACATCAAAAGAAGATGTATCTTTTTGGGAGTGCCAATTTCATATTTGCCAGAACGGCTCTCACGGAAGATCGGAAAACAAAAATGAAGAAGAATTTTTGGAGTCGCAAGTAAACCGCATAATCACCGACGAACCACTGGACCCAGCGTGGTCATATTTATGCCATATGTTATCAAGGTGCCAAGTAAGGTTTTTAGTTATGTCTCGTTCCGATAGGTGGCGCTACGGTCCAACTCGATAACCGCCGATCGCTATAAACGCTTCGTTGTATGCAAATGTAAGATGGACGACAACTTATTGCCAGGCCAATTGGAAGTCAACCGAAATGTTTTTTGACAAAATGTACAAAAAAATCTGAATTTTTTCGTACAAATCAAACTCGAATAAATACTTGTCTTCCACGTATTGTTGGAAGATTGCACTTATTTACCCAGATGAAGATGAGTTCATAATTAAAAGTTGTAGAATATATAATTACTAGACAATTAAAAGTAACCACGCGTGGAAAAGTCGCTGGAATATGGATACAAAGAGAAAATGAGGGAGTGAAAGAGAAAAAAGAGGGGAAGTGGAATAAAAATGAAAGGGAAGGGGTGAGTTGATGCAGGGGAAGCAAAATGATATAAAAATAACAAATTGAAACCGGTGACTATAAGGGGTTGGGGTGAAGCTGGGACGAGGATTGCGAGTGGGTGGGGAATGTACCACGAAGGGTGATTTAAAAGGGGTGGTGGAACTTTCCGTAGCGGCAGATGAAGGCGAGGTTGGGGAAAGAGCGAGAGGGAGGGTGACAAAGTCCATAGAGTGGGGCAAGCGGGTACATTCTCGTATACCATTAAAAGTACGTGGATGTGTGGCCTCTGTACGATACGCGGGCAGAGGGAGCAACGTTCCGATGTATGTGTGTAAGTACATGTACGTGAAAATTTGTACTTTCGTGTGAGTTTTCGAGTGTACATTTCGCGTGTACGTACATGGCTTCAAATTCGCGTTGGCCGACATTAAAACTTACCCACGTGTGGGTGTACTCCCGTAGCATGAGAAAATACAGACGAAAACTATGTTTAACCATGCAACCTCTATATACGTTTTTACGTATGTACGCGTGTATAGGAGCGAACGTGTAGGAAGAGATTTTTGCTAGTGTGTCACAGTAGTACATATCCTACATATAAAAAGTGGATGTAATGTTTGATATTGATATTGATCATTAGTGTCCTGTTAGACAAAAAAAACTTTAGGCTTTGCCATCTCTTCATCGGTATCCCTTATCGTATGTTCATGGGACATTTGTCACTTTGACATTTTTTTACAAAGGGAAGAGGTTTACTTGCTATTCCATACGGAGATTTCATACCGCGAAAAATGGAGTAGGACAGCGTACCTACTGAGATTAGTACCAGATTTTCATCATACAAAATCATACTTTGAATGCTACTTCGGATATTCCGGTTTATCCGATTTTCTGTACTTTGAAAAATCGCGTCCGTTTTAAAAAATGTAATAATATTTCCGTTACACTGATTCTATAACTTAGAAAAAAATGATATCAATTCAATGACGGTTTATGAACCTAATTATGGCAAGGAGCCGAGAAATACCCTGACATACCGGTCCGAAGTGTAGCGGAGTAATGACGTCGAAGCTTCCCCCACTCCTAATATTCTCCCTCTTCGCGCCACAGTCCCTTGCTCCATGCGCGTTTCTTATGCGCACTGGACTCGCTAGAACTGAAATTGCCTCGAACCAAGAGCGTGGGAAACGAGACGCGAATTAGCCGATTGGGTCCTACCGCTTCGAGGTAACGCACAGATTTAAAAAGACCCTCCGTGACGCTACAAACGGAACTTCCTCGAACGATGCGTCGATATTTTAATTATGCCAAAGGGGGCAATTGCTTCATTGAAATAATTCGATTTACATTAGCATGAACGTATTTGTATAAATTTTTATATCGCCGCAAATCGATCCTCGATTAATCCGCAGTATGTAATACGAAAACAAGAGTGTACCGCGAACAAGCGGCTGCGGTGTAACGATGTTTGACCACCCGAAGATAGACATAATGTCATTTCGAAATTGTTTCAGAACTGGTGAGCGTTATACGATTGAAAATCGTGGACGCTTCCAGATCGGGCATGGATCCAAAGTGGACCAGAGTCCTTAAGATCGTATAAAAATAAAAATCTTTGGGACAAAGTTCCACCGTTTTGAGGCCCGCCATTTACAACAATTTTTATAAACGCAGCAAATAACGAATTTCGTTATTTGCACAAATATGCACAATTCAGTGTCGCGCATGAAACCGTATACCACTCGGTGTTACCGTATTAACATATTTTTCATTATTCGTTAATCATAATGAGTCAGCACATATTATCGCATCATTTCTTCTATTTTCGATGAAAGATTATTCATTGCTCGCCGTTCCCTATATTTCAGTGGCACTTAATTGGAAATTTATCGGTAGATACTCGGGTCAATTGTTTGCAATCAGGAATGGTGCATCTAAGGGACGGTTCATATCGAAAGTAGCGCGTAGACTGGTCGTACTTGAAACTGCAGTCGGTCGGGCGTTGCGCTGGAGAGAGCGGTACCTTTGAAGTACATCTACAACTTAACTCTCCGTCAATATGAATGGGCTTCGCATTACACCGCGATCGGATGCACTTGGGAAAAAAAAATTGTTTACAATACCTCGAATCTTATTTGCAAGGAGCGACGCGGCGATGCCGCGGTGGCACTATAATGGACGCTATAACGTAGTTGCCTATTCTCGCGTGTATTTGAAAACATTTTTGAGACGTTTCAACTAACCCCAAGCGCTGTTCCTATCGACCCAGGCTCGGGGTGATTTGAAACGATTTTCGAAAAAGCTTTTTACCCATTTCGACGAAGCAAAATCGATAACGCTGCAAAATCGGGCCACGATTGTGGCCCATTACGCGACAGCTGTGGTATAAAATGACGTCACGGTGAGCTATTTTGTCGAAAACGTTTCAATTGACCCCAGTCTCCTCCAAGCATTTTAATGAGCGGGCGCAGAAAATACCAGCGAATCGCATTTCGCGACAACCATCGCGTTTGCGAAAAAAAAAACTTATTGAATAAAAGTTTATCGCGTTACTTTTTACGACGATACTTTGGAAACTTGCTATTACGTTTTTTATGAGAACTACCTGTGGCATCCGCATGCCTTCATTCATAGAAACATCCATTTACATACATGCGAATCACATGGACCCGGGAACTATAGAGTTCGCGGCAATAGAAATTTGCTTCAAGCCTTTCTTTTTAACATACGCAAAGTTGCAAATGTTTATTTGTTTTACGAGCACTCGCATACATATGGCGGTGCACCGCGTACGCGCTCTTTCAGGCTCGATGGGGTAATGTCTTCTCTATAAATTTCGTTAAATTTCTTCGTTACACTTCCTACGAATTTCCGAGCCTCGCAAGGAGCGAAGGGAATAATGTACGTTTTATAAAGGCACAATTTTCTAAAAAGGTGATTTACAAGGGAAACAAAATATCGATCGCCCCGATGGTAAAGAATTGGGGTTAGTTTCAAATCTTCCTAAAAGGCAAAAAGTTCTCTTCGTTCCCTCGCGTGATCCTTTACGTAGAAAAGGGTGGTGCTGGTTTTTCCCTTTTTTTTTTCACACGCAAGTCCTTGCACGTCCGTTTTTAGCCAACACACGGCACAGTATCCAATCCTTACACGCGTCCGCGCGCGCGCATCTATCGATCGGTCAATCGATAAACGGGACGTCCCAAATCGTGCTTTGGGAGCTTTTGCAAAAGGGAACGGGGATGCTTGCCCATGGTATACACGGTACAACCCTCGTATCTCCAGCGGCAATGCGATCGAAACATCGCCGGAGAGACGCTGGAATAAGAAGGATATTCCCCGTGTCCTTTTTCCTCCGATGTTCTTAATCTCATTCCGATCATTCATCACGCTAGCGTAAAAAGAAATTGCGGCTTGGAAAATAAAGTAATTTTCAATTTCACGTGGATGGAAGACCAAAGGCAATCCCAATGCTCGGTACCGTGCGGTAGCGGTTAAGGGGTAACACCACTCTAGCATTTTCAAAAAATCGAATTTTTTTTTCCTTTAAAATTACCTAGGACAGAAAAGAAGGAGAGATGTGTAGTGCAGGAATCGCAGATTGAAGGTAAAGTAAAATTTTCAAAGACTAAAGTACTTTCAAAACTTTAAACGCGATTATCTGGAAACCATGTTTTTCGAACTGGGAGGACGGATTAATCGGAAACTATTGCACGGATCGGTTTGAAATTTTGACAGTAGCTTGACAATTACATTCATTACAAAAGTACGTAGCCGTTTTTTGATTTGTGGTAAATTTTTTTTCATAAACAATTTAATGCTCATTTTTTTGCCGAAAATCGAATTTTTTTTTCATATGTTTGATTAATTGTCTGAAAAAAATTTCCATTCCTTTTTCCGTACTTTTTAAATTAATTCTCAAAGTTTGGCCTTTTTCGGACCTCTAGAGTGGTGTTACCTCTTAAGCAGAGTTATTTGTTACAACGATATATAGATTTTCAAAACACAAACATATTTAGGAAAACGTCCACTGTTAAAAATAAAATAAAAGTTAACAAAAACAGAGTCGACATACCAATAATTAACACAATAAAATGAGAAATACTTGGACAGTTTACTCCCGCGTATTACCGATTAAGCCAAATAAGGCGGACGCGTCATAACGAGATTCACAGACTCACGCAGCAAAATGTGAAGCCTCTAGTTACAGAGGTACCGGTTAATGGACGTCTTTGATGACTGTGTCGACTGTTTGCCTAAAAATATAATGCGATATCGATCGTAATTCCTCTTCCGCCAGGAGCTTCGTGAAATATAACTCATGCGCCAATCGATGCCGAAACTTCGTCTGCACGGTCGAGTATTTGTGACCAAGAACGGAGAAGTAAAATTGCATTCAACCGTGGCTCAAATTTTAGAAATCCAACCGATCAGAAAAAAAATATTCTCTGCCGTTTGACATGTAGGATGTCCGTCGCGATACCTTTTGGCTCCCTCCACGGACAGAAGGTTCGCGTACAACCGCTAGGTGGCTACCGCGCCCGCAAGACCGAGCCCCGGGAAGGAGGTACGGGGCATATTTCTCACTGATCTCCAAGATCGCAGCGTCCTCGTCGAGGAATGGACGTTTATTGAAAACAAAAAGAACGGTTCCAGGGGGGCCCGAACCTTTTGACAAGTCGGGACCGGAGACCCTCGAACCTCTCGACAAAATGAGCCACGCCCACAGGCCACCGCCGAGACGTTGAATATTTACGCGCGGTAGAGACTCGCCATTGTGCTCCCAATTATTTTTCGTATATTACTTGGTATTGAAATTTTGCGCGGAAAATATTACCCGGAAGTGGTTATTACCGGTGTCAAAAGACTCGAAAGAGAAGCTCCAAAAGGTTAAGTGACAAAAGGTTTGGAGGTCGAGAGTAATTCGTTTTTCCATGCTTCGTTTGATCGACATTCATTTTGTTTTATAGAATTGTCAATATGAATATCCTGGTTGCTTTTGTAAACAAAATACATTCGTCCAACAAACTTCTGAACAATTTACGGCATTAATATATTTATAGTAACTTATTACACCGCGGTAATTTATATTTCGCAAATTCCCTTTGGACAAATTTATTTATGGAACGGTTTACTTCGCGAACAATTGATTTTCGCTGAACCAGACGGACATTATTGATATTTATTAATAACGCCGTTATAAAAACAAATTAGTCGGTAGTTTAATAAGTTCGGAACAGAGTGTAGTACTCATTGCGAAATATACAACTAAAAGACACGATATAGCAATGACGGTACCAAGGTATTCGAAGAGGAATGTCAGTTTGACCGTGTCCCTCATATTTAATTCACGCGTTAAAGGGATAATATACCGTGGGCAGGAAAAATTCCCTACGCTTTGTTGCCCTCGATATCGACATTATTCGCATTTGTTACGTTTTAAGACCACAGCAAGCGCTTTCGTTTTAGGGAAAATAAACGGTAGCAAGAATTTTCCCAGAGAAGAAAGGTAATGATGGTTGAGAGACTTTGTGGAGAAGATGCACCGAGATGCTGACAATTCTCCGAAGTCTAGGTTGGATTCCTCTGAATGCAGTTGTCGGACGTAACACATTCGATCTAAAACAATCGTGCATAAATATTACATAATATACTTATTACTATTAGCAAAAAACAAAGATTTTCAAAAACAAAGAAGCTAAATAATATTCCTAAAGGTGGTAAGACGTTACACAATATACAATTAATAATGAGAATAAGGATGCATTTGGAATAAACCAGGCGTCTACGTACAACCGTCACGACGAATGAGACAAAGAAGATCCATGTATCTTGTTGGTGGCCACGTGACCTGTAGCTTACCCTACAGTTACGCATCAGAGGGCGCCACATGCGTAGGATGGCATCGATCTCTGCAAACAAAAAGTACTCCTTGAATATTCGATTATTATTTCTGTAAAGCGCGTAGTACCTCCCGATAACGATCTTTCTAACCCCCACCCCGAAAGTTTGACGACCGATCACCTATAAGATGCGCCAGTTTAAATTTAATTCCCCTGAAATACCTCGTAACGTAACTTCCAGATGTGAAACTTGATTTTTCACGTAACGATACTTCAATATCGCATTTGAGGTTATGAATCATAATTGAGGTTATGGAAAATTTCCCTTCTGCGCATCAAGCTAGTCACGCGTAACCACGCAGTGCGAGAATCGAGGCGGAGATCGTTACAAAGCGTTTGTTCGACCCCGTAGAGATCGTTATAGGGAGGTCTTACAGTACAATTCGGTATCTTTTTAGGAATGTTTATACTTGTTATGTAACGCAATACGTTTTCAGGGGGTTCGCTTTTATCCGTATCCTATCGTACGGTACCGACGGGCGATGGTTGGCGTGACGGTGCGCCTGGAAGGGGTACGGTGACCTCGCTGGAAAAGTTCGAGTGTAGGGGATATCAATGCCGTTAACCATCGGTCGTCTATCGGTACGGTAGGTTTTCGATTCGAAAGTGACAAACAAACATTTTTAATGTTCACATTTTTTTTGTTCTTCATATGTCGTCGTTGATCAACCCCATTTACTTGAAGCGTGACTATAGCGCCACCGGTCGAATGGAAAGTACGCTAAAACCATTTTCTTTCCACTAACAAACATTTCCCGCGAGTGTGAGCCAAATCGGCCAATAAATGCAGCCATTAGACTCCTCCGGCACCGCCTATCGGAACCAAACGTAACTAAAATCTTTACTCGCCACCTCGATTACATATGGCGCGAATATGGCTGCAATAGGTGCAGTGATTTTCCACTGATGGCGCGGTTTACTCACGCGCCATCTTGCGTTTGGAAATTTGCAAAATGCAAGACATTGGTACCGCCCTGAATTTTTTTATTTTTCGTACCTTGATTTTCGTTTGCGTTCGAATTTCATTTGTTTCGTGTCTCATTGGGGTAAAGTAACGTTTTTAAGATGCTCAGTTGTAAAAAGATTCAGCGCTCCAACTTCGGCGACAATTTTTCTTCCCTGGGAGTATTATTCAAAGCGCAAAAAAAACCGTATTATCATTATTACTCTCTTCCATCGCATTCCGTTGGGCGCGCAGGCGCGCGTGGGTGGTGCGAGCGAGTACTTAGTGTCATTGAAAAGTGCGCTTTTTATTTCCAAAGTACAAAAAACCCAATTATAAAAAAGTAGAGAGAACAAAAATACTATACAAGCATTCAGTTGTATCAAGTAAAGTCCTCCCTGCACGTCTGCTTATATTCAAGAGCAAGCAACCTAGCAAACACCCCACACCTAGGAGAGGATGTTCTCTCCTTTCTCAAGTTACTCTCCTACATTTTCTCCGCTAGTCCTGGCTTTCCTCGTGCTCTCTGCCCCTACTATACTCATCGGCGACTATCTTTGCTTCTATCTCCCTCGGTGTATTCTCATCTCTCTCGCTCCCCTTTAGTTTCTCCCCTTCGCTCTGTCCTACGTTAGTATCTAGAAGGACAGAGGTGGAACGTAGATACTCGCCTTGTCTCGAACCACGACGTTTTATCCCCACCCGAGCCTCCCCAATTTAGAGCCTGTTCCCCTCGAACAACATCGGAGAGAGTGGCTCTCACAGTATATGCGCATATATATATGTATATACATATATATATATATACTACATGTATACATATACATATATATATATATATGTATGTATATACGTAGCTGTTAGCTACGAAGGAAAGATAGAAAATTGTATATACAGGAGGAAGAGAGATGGATAATGAAATACACGGAGAGATATATGTAGCTTATATACTACAAACGAGAGGTATATACATGTACTACATATACAGCCATGCCTTATGTACGGTGAAGTATACCTATATGTATATAGACGGCGGACGAAGATAGCTAGAAGCAGTGAAGCAAGATAGAAAAAGGATGGAACATGAAGAGTTAGATGGTGGAGAAGTTGAAAGAGGGAGGGAGACGGAAAGAATGGCAGACGAGGATAAAAGATATTATTCCCCTTTTCTCTCTCGCTTCTTCTTCTTCCGTCTCCTTTGCTTCGCCGTTAGACAGGATTCGCTTTGCCGGAGTTCTCTCTCGCTCTGTCTTTCTCCCTCTCTCACTCACTCTCTCTCTCTCTCGCTCTGAAATATCTCGCTCGGAATATTATAGAGAGCTGCTGATGCTGGCCTCGGAACGATAGTGTTACTTGGTAGAATCCACTGGATTATTCTATATTCTATATTCAACAAAAAAAAGTGAATATCCTGGTTTCGTCCGTAGCTTCGTTTTTGTTTGGTACACATCGAATATTATTTTTTCTTTTTTTTTCCTCTTTTTTTCGAAATTTTCCTTGAGAAAGAGACTCGTCACCGAGACTTATATTTCACATGCTAATTAGGGAGGTTTTTGGAATTTCAAATTCTCGCGTAAACACATCCGTTGAAAGTGCATCTAGTTTTCAACAAGATTAACAAGTCGGCAAACAATGTCGGGATGTATGTTAAGTTGGCCCTTACTTATACAAAGTTTCGTACGCTTCATTGCTTTCTCAGCGAGTCAGCGGTTGAAAAAAATAAAATAGAATAAAATGACGGAGACACTCGGTGGGTTTCATTTGGTTTTTCGAAGAAAGAAACAACCAAGATTCAAGGTATTCCCAAAATCACTAAGAGCGCCATCTACTCGCTGTAAGGTAAATTTCCGGCAGGATTTCAAACGCGACTACTTCGAGTGGCAAATTTGACAAAGATTTTGTATCGCATTCCATACATGTACAGGGTGTTTCAAAAGAAACGGGTCACCGCGAAGGTTTTTCTCGAAACTTCGTTACCAAAGAATTGTTGGGGTGGTCCGTTACTTTCGAGACACCCTGTATACGCGGTATTTGGGGAGCTGTCATTGGACGCACAAAAAATAAAAGGTAAATAAGAAAGTCACGTGATCCAGTAAAACTAATCGCGGGACACACACACACACACACTCTCTCTCTCTCTCTCTCTCTCTCTGTTATACATACCAAAGAAAATGAAAGGCGCAATAAATGCGTTCTAAAAAAATATTCTTGCTCTCGCGCTAAGCGTCACTCACCCTCTCGATAAGGCACAAGCTTCGCTCACTTTTTGTGCAAATTTGGTCCAATGGCGGCTCTTCTTCCCAAATACCAGCCAGCGCAACGCGGCTACTCGAATGACGTCACGCGCACGAATGGCGGCCTCTTCCTCGTTTTCCCGGACGTTTCGGTGATTCGCCGGGAGGGGATAATCGCGCCGGATCGCAGCGCCGCGTTAGTTCCTCGAGTCCGCGTGGTGCTGCCCTCTCCGTACTATCGATTATTCCCTAGATCTCGCGGGAAGTTTCAAATCCTGCGATCCACCACCAGAGGTCACTGCGCATGCGCGGTGGTCTCCGCGACAACGCCACATTTATACATACGCGTACCTTACATTGGGACGTTTTATTTCTACCAACATTTTTTATTTTCTAAAATACATTACTTAAAAAAAAAGTTTAGGTGACACCTTTTAATTGTATATGAAGTATGATAAAAAATTAGTAGATGCAACTTTTTGTTTCTAAGAAGTATAACGTTATCGGACCTATCCAAGATTCAGAGGCTGAACAAGCGCCAAATTCCCGAAAATCGACACCTTCGGAAATTTCTCCAACGATAAGTGTCATAACGTCATAGTTTCTCAAGTGGTTCGAATTCCACTATGAATTGCTGGTTCCACCCTCGGTATTAATGAAGAGGGCAGCGGCCCGTGCCAGTTAATAGCCGACGAGACAATTGCGATGCGTATAGCAATGAGAATGCAGCACGCTAGGGATACCCAACACGCGTGAATTAAATCACCGACGAATCACCCTTCAAGGTGATAATTTACAAATTATGCTGATTGTGAATTACAACAGAAGATATAATCTTCGATTCGGAAAATAAGGTCGTGCCTTTACACAATTCGAAATTCGTCGGCACGGGAATGGCGAATCTGGATTGATATATTTTTATTTTTGGCCGCATATGTATAAAGGCGCCGTCGCATGCGCGTGGAGTCACCGAGACCACTGCGCATGCGCCGAGGATTCATGGTTGAAATGTTTCTCGTTTCTTTTGTACGATTATTTCCCCAGAATTACAATCTTTTCCTGTTCCAAGTATTCGACGTAGATAAAAAAAATATTTTGCCAGTGGTTTTTCCGCAATCAAGGTGGGACATTATTGCCCCAACGGCACTCGGAGGGATAATAATTCCGTTAAAGGATTAAGAAAAGAAAAAGTTCATGGGACTTCTATCCGTGCTCCGTGGTAGAACCATTTCGTTTGGGAGGACGGACCATTGAAAACAAACCGCGCCGCGGAAGGTCAACGGAAGCGGTTACCGAAGAAAACAGCAACATTGTGAAGAAATAAGTATCGGAAGACTGACAACTAAAAGTAGATTCTATCAAAAACATTAACGGTTTTTTTTTGGAACCGCTTCCGTTAGCCTTCCCTGGCTTTAAGCGAAATTGTTTCGTCGATTTTTTCTAACGTGGAATACGAAAGAGGGGTCATCCGGGTATCGTTGAAACATCGATGACCCTTAAAAACTGCCTCGAAGAAGACAATCGGGCTGTGATTGTCTTCTTCAAGAAAATCCACTGCGCGTGAGTAAACTGCATCATCACTGACAAACCGTTGGACCTATTGAGGCCATATTCGCACCATACGTTACCAAGGTCGCGAGTAAGGGTTTTAGTTACGAGTCGTTTCGAAAGATGGCGCTGCAATCTAACTTTTGTCCTTGTGGATCGATTTTCTTCATACTTGCGGAAAGTATTTGTTGGTCGAAAAGGAGCGGTTTTAGTGTTCTTTGGATTCGATAGGTGGCGAAAACGCCACGTCAGTCTTGAACCCTCCGTTCGGGCCGCACCGATCGTGATAAACCCAGTAACGTATACCATTGCGACCCACGCGGCGTGAATAGGGAGTCAGGTAAATTCGTTAGGGGAACCATCGAAACGTTTTGTTACCAAATATTGTACTTGGTTAAAAAAGGAACGAACACGATTTCGTGCATGTTCGTCTCGCCGATACGAGTTCGTAAAAGTTCTTTTATTATCGCAAATTGACAAGAATTAACCCCTTGGCTACTACGTGCCACTATAGTGGCCTCCCGCTAAGTCATTTCTTGGAACGAAACGCCACTATAGTGGCTTCCCTCTGAGTGACGCTTTTTTTTTGTTTAACGGCTTACTTGTTTTCTCGCTTAGAAAGCCGTAGACGATGCGAGTATAATTTGAGAGTCTCTCCGTGTCTTTCGATTCGCGTTTATTTTCTCACGAGATGCTTCGGAAACGGTACTAAACACTAACGGTTACTGCAAAATGTGTACGAAACTCCATTATCTCCCTTTTTTGGTCGAAATCAAAATTCCCGCCCTTTTGGCTCCGCAATGGCGAGACTCGAAAAAGTAGCACCGCGTTGATCTACTTATTGCATTTGTAAGAATTTCGAAACATAAAAAAGCACGACGCAACTCTATCCACCTCTACCTACCGCAGGGCAAAAACAGATGAGTGAAGATTCCTCTTTGCCAGGCAACGCTCCTCTCGAGTCTTTCTCTTCCCTTCAGAGCATCCTTTGTTCGTTCGTTCGTTCGCTCGCTCGTTCGTTCGTTCGATGTCCCCCGGGACCCCGCGTCCAACGTGTTTCCTTCTCCCTGACAGTAACGTAGTAACGTACGCTTCAAACCCTTCCACGTTTCTATCCCCTCCCTCTGATTTCCCTTACCTCCAAAAACCTCCTGAATCTTCAATTCGCCGCCAGATGGAGACACCGCGCAACCCCTTCGCGCTCGCGATACATACGTATCGAGTACCATGGTCGTCCCAGTGTCGTTTATCATCCCACGATTCTTCCCAATTGAGAGCCTTCCCGACGAATAAGGTATTAACAATTTTACCAAAACAAACCGAGAGTACGAACGTATCCTGCGATTTGCACGTATCAAGATGGCGGTCGTAATGACAATGAAGCCGCGTTGGAGGTTAGGAAACTTCGAATTGTGCAACCAAAGAAATGGAAGAACCGAGCATTTCCGCATTCCCGGATCGAAAGCCCCCGGATCAGAGTTACCAGTTGTTTAATTCACCTCTGTTCCGCTTTTACAGTTGCAATTTTAAGGTCAAGAGAAATGTAGTAAAGTTGTCACGGTTCAAAGCGCTCGAACCTTCTTACGCGCAGCGCCACACTCGGAGGAAAACAAATGTAGCAATTACGGCAAGAAAAATGCCATTACCGGAAATGCACAATGTTGACGAGATTTTTTTCTTTGTTTGTGTAAGTATATGTGAAAATATATGTGATTAGATATCATATATTTCACACATATATCCAATGGTGGTTTATATGTGTAACATGGAAGTATTACAAATAATGGGTTTTTTCTTAATCGTTTTTTAAGATTAAAAAATATATTAATACATTTTCAATATATATCTATTTTTTTTGTTAACAGACAATTTTTCTTTTTCCGAAAGTTGATGTTTATTGTATTTCACGAAATACGGGCCTTTAGCCTCAACTTTTCAACTTTGTTCCCCGTAGGGTAGTAACTCCGTGGTTCGAGAAATTGTTTATACTTGCCAATAAACAAAAGCACGTCGTAGAAAACGTTGCTTTATTTGTAGAAATTCAATAGTTTCGTCAGTACTCGCAATACCAAAACATCATCGTGGAACTTTGTTTTGCAAAGTGGAGTTTGCAACCTACGGCACTGCCGACCACCACTCTCTTTCCCGTTTCCCCTCCTTATCCATGGCCCTCCTTCTCTCTCTTTCCCGTTTTGCCTCAAACCTCTCGGATTTCATCCCCACTCCGACCCCATCCCGAACCATGGTCCTCGCGGAGTTTTCGCGTTCGCGGCACGCCATTGGATCCGCCGACCGACCAATAGCCGTTCGCTTCGGGACTTGGCGCATTTCCCACACACGTGGCTGACGCATGTCCATATCCCGTGGATAGGCGAAAAACGTCACAGAAAGTTTTTCGGCGTGTTCCCTTCTCTCTCCCTTTCTGTCCTTCGCGTGCTCTCTTTCCCTCATCCGTTTTCTGTTTTTAAGTTCTCTCGCTCTTCCTCTCGCCTCTTTTTCACGTATATAGGACATTACGTCGCGACAACGCTGACGGGAAACCAAACGACCACGTGGATACGTTTCCTCCGTTCTCCTCGTCTCTTCCCTGGTACCCTCGCCTCTTCCCTCCCCATCCCCGCCCTCCACCCTTTCCTCCAGCTCCTATACCTCATTTTCCTCATTCCCCTTTCGTTTATATCTACCGCGCTCATACTTTGGAAAGTCTCCCTCGCGTGGCGCTTTCAGGCCTCTGCGGCTCGAAGACTTCGATACCACCTCGGCAGATGCATCGCCGCAGTCCCGCACTGCAGTTGCAGCCTGATGTACTATTCCACGTTTCATTCTTACTCCACTTTTTTTTTTCTTCGCCACGTATTGCAAGATAGTTGCAGCCACTTAACGGCGCAAAACTATTCTTTCAACGAATATAATAATGGCCTCTGCTGTCTCGCGTCGAATCTTACGAGAAAAGCACAAATTATTAAAAACCAATGCTCACCTCCCAAATGCGGAAAAAAAACATATATTTACAAATTATTCGCCTTTCGCCCAAAAATGAAAAATTAATAAAAAAAAGAAAGGAAAAAAAAGGATCCTTGGCGGACGTTCGCCTCTCGGGGGGTGGGAGTCGGGAGCAATTTATTAAGGACCAACGGCGTTTTTCAAACGGAACACTCGGCCCCGGGATACCGAGGACTGCGCGCACTCGAAGTTCCCACTTTCGCCACGGCGCTGCGGTCTACGCGAGGGTTGAGGAATCGCTTCGGTAACGAAAGAAAATGAAAATCCCTCGCTCCGCCATCCTGTTTCTTAGGCCCCTGCCATCCGACGGATCGCGATACCGTCGAGAGCGCGATGCACCTTGCGCGAGAAGGTGGCGCTGTCGGTAAAACGAACGCAATGACAAATTCCGTGTAGGGTGTGAAGCCGTGTATCGACGCGCGAGCGAGCTCTTATGCGTACGTATGTGCGTGTTACGCGTCGAATGCGAACGGGACGGGGGTCAGAGACACACGCGGTGTATGTACGTGTATTTAACGTGACGAACGTGCAAGAGAGCAGAGGCCAAAGCCAGACGACGGCCTTGCGTTGCCTAAATAGGTCAGCTACTCTATATGAAACCCAACCGTTCTCCGTTATACTACTTACGAGGCCTTCGAGAAAATCGATCCTCTCGTCGAACCCGCGACGCTTTTCGGCTAACGATTAAATCCCTACGTGCCTACATACGCGGAATAATGACACGCGTTGCGGGTAACGAAGCTACATTTTGTCGGAATCTCATCGCGAAAGTATGCCGGTTTAGACAAAGGGCACCTGCCCGGAATCGAGAGAGATCGATAAAGCGCTTCCCAATTAAAATAAATTATTCGACAAATTCAGAGGGAAGGGGGGTGGGTCTGTAATTTTTCGAGCTTTCTTTTGGTTTTCAGAGCTACCATCGAGGAAACGGTGATCTTGACCCGGAGCTTGGCTTTGTTTGGTCCCATCTATCGCGCGAGACTACCCGCCGGTGGCACCGAATCGACGGATAGACGAGGAGAGGTCCCGAAGGCATCACCCGAAGAAAATAGGGAGAAAAAAACGAGCGAGCCAGGATGGAGGAGATGTCGTATGACCCATCAAACCTTGCTGTATTTTGCCTTACATCCTGTATCGACGTATATTTCTCTAGAATAAGATACGAGGGCAGTTTGATAAGTCAGTGACTTTTTCAATGAAAGATGATTTTTTTGACACATATAAGCGTTTTATTTCTCAACATAGTCTCCTTTTAGCTCCATACATTTAGTCCAGCATTTTTCCAATTTTTGTATTCCTTCCAAATGATAGGTTTTCTCAAGGCCCTCAAAATAGAAGTTTGTTTCAGTGATGACCTCTTCGTTCGACCCAAATCTCTTAGCGCCCAGCCATTTCTTCAGGTTTGGAAACAGGAAGTAGTCGCATCAAGGGGCTCAATCTGGAGAATATGCTGGATGGGGTTAGCAGTACACAAAATTCACATTTTTCCATTTTCCTTAAAATTGACCAGGTTGTCTGCTTTCAATGGCTGTCAAACACAAACTAAATGACGCAGCTAGCTTAAAATTGGACAGTAGTCTATTAACCCTTTGACTGCGGCTTACTCTTGCACGAAACCATCAATATATGCGGCAATATTCAGATGTCAGTCATTAAGGGCGCATATATGCGCCTTTCGTATATGTTGATGAACTTGTCAAAGCGTATATATACGCCTTTAGCAGTCAAAGGGTTAATAGATAACAGTTGACGGGAGCAGAGTTGCATTTAAAGTTATTGCGCGGGAAATTCGAAAAGTCACTGACTTATCAAACCGCCCTCGCACCATCGCTTTACAAGATGAAACTGAGTATCCTAATTGCACACCTAAGCAAATAAACCTCGCAGCCTCAGTGCCTAATCCTTAAAACCATAGAACCTCCCGTAACCTACAATAAACGTGAGTTTGATCCCGATAACTTAGGAACGTTGGGACCCTTCGGATTTCATATCTTGTGTGACTATTGTATATTTCTTTTGCATACCGACAACTTTCACCCCCATGAACTACCCCTCCGATGTATCTTTTCCGAACCTTCCTCCACGTTTTCCTAAAAACCCAACTCAGAGAATTTTGGAACCTCCGACCAGAAACAACTTCTCTCCAGAAGAAAATAGAAATTATGCAGCGTATAAAGTTCGGATCTAGATATATTATATTTTATATACGTGTTGTAACAAGTGTGTGTTTGCGTGTGTGTTGTAAAATAAGTAGTTATTTTATCCCACAAACCACATTGAACTCATTTTCCTACGGGAATTCAACAGAGAAACGATCCAACGCGCGCGATATGGATGGGGGGTAACTCACTGCCTCGCGACCGAAGCCTCCCGTTCCTCGTGACTCTCTTGCGTTCCGTGACTCGCGTGTACTTCGAACAAGTGTGTCAGGGATTCCTCCGTTCGCCTACGGTTCAACTTGGGCGCCGCTTTACCGTCTTGGATGGAAGAATAATTGAAAATCGCTTTTTTTTCTTACAAATCAAACGACTATCGCGCCATTTTACCTTCCCTCCAGGTCCCAGGAAACCACCGCGCACGCGCCGCGAGGTCTGGCGGCCCAACGGACAGAGCGAAGATTCAGAGGGCGAGCGAGCGAATCGCGTGGACCCCTTTTTTCCGAGCGATCTTTCCTTAGGAACGAAGATGTGAAATTCTTTTTCAAAATATTTCAACGAGAAAATCAACAAATTTATCGTAGAATAGCGCTTCCTTGTATGGCGATGGTCAAACACTTTGGGGAATCCCGCCGAACGCGAACCAATGCTGGCGATTCCCCCCGAATCGGGCATGCGCGCGTCCCGCCTCGAGGGGACCCTTATGGTCGCGCGCGACGTGTCGCCATCTATGATTAACCGCGAGAATTGCCGAATTCGTCGTCCTTCCAAAGCCCGTCTCCCCTTGTCTCGCGATGACCCGAGAAGATTAGCCGGAAAAATGCATGGAATCGGACCTCGGACCGACTAACGACGAGACGGTGATGAAATCCAGCCACATTTTTCACCGCATCGGTGCGCGATGAAGCTGCTTTTCATAAAGAAAATTAGTCCGGGTAAAATAACGCTCGAAAAGTGTTATCTAAAAAGTTTGGTGGGACGCGAAAGGTATGTCAAAAGAAGGAACGAGTGAAACGAAGTGGGGACGACTCGACCGGAGGAGGAGGAGAAGGAGAGGACAGGTCAAAGGTCAGCGAAGTAGAGGAACGCGGCATAATTCAACAAGTAGACGCGACAGCTGCTGATGAGAGTGTGCTTTGGCTCACCGCATGGAGTTTCTGCCTTTCGGCTTCTTGCTTCGTGTCGGTGTGGGTGTGTGTGTGTAACTTATGCACGCATGTGTATGTGTGTGTGTGTGCATGTGCGGATACGATACACGGACGCGTATAGGCGCACGCGAGTGTACCCTCCACTTGCATACGAATAGCGGCTATACCGGCGTGGCACCGCTCGGGAACTTGGAATGCGACCGAGCGGGCAGCCTTGAGCTGCCCAGTAGTGCGAGTCAACCTCCTCCTACCTGCCCAACTGGCTACCGACTGCCTATCTTCGACTCGAGAACCGGGGGTTCTTATAATAAAGGCCTATGATAATACTGGACGACAAAATTGGACAAAAGTCCTGAAAAAAATCGTGTTTTTCGCACTTTGAGGTTAGGATATCTCGGTAACCCGACGTATAGGGTTGATTCTGAGGCCGGACTCGGATTCAGCGCACCAAAATTCTTCGGGCATGTAAGGTCTCATTACTGGTTCAAAAATTTGTAGGCCTGTGTAATCCACCGTTGTTTCCATACGCGAGTCTCTTTCGCCGCTACCACCACCCTTCCCTGTATCGGGATAATCGAGTAGAAAGCTGCTCTACGAGCTGTCAAAAATGTGACGTATTCGTTTTTCGTTACAATCATATTTTGTTTTTCGACGTTTCGCGTAAATTAGAATTTTTTTTTGCAAAGGATGCGCTTTTTGTAGAGATATCACTTTTCATACATGAACTTGTCTCGATTTTTTTTTTGCACCAGAGGTGTTTTATTTTAGGGGTGAGTTGTTAAGAAAATACGAAAAAAAGAAACTCGAGAATTCGTCAAATCTCCGCTCTGAAATATCATCGTAAGTAAAAAAAAAATGAATGCTACGAAGTGCCTTGTGTCCAACGTGTGTAGAGGTAAAGGCCGCAGTAGTAAATGCATTATGTGGTCAGACCGGTATATCACACCACACCTCTGTCCCGCCATCAGAAATGCACTATATGATGTTCGAAGGCGGAACTATGATTTTTACAGAAATTTTCACTCGAGTTCACTTTTTACAGAAATTTTCATTCGAGGCTCGAGTTGGTTGCTATTTTATCAGAAACCTGAGGTACCAATCTCGAACCCAAAATCTATCCAAGTACCATAAGGTCTGACACCAAACAAGAATGAAGGGTAAAGTACATTTTGGTCCACCTTTAATAATGAAATAAATTCGGTAAAAATATACAGGGTGTGCGGTGTAAGGTGTCGGAGCCGAGAGATGGCGGTAGATGGCGAAAAATTTAGACGAAAAGTTATTTACCATTTTTCGAAATTCCCAATAATTACCGAGTAATTGATTCAAACGTTCCGGCCAATCGCAAGGTCGAAGACGCTCGATGGGCGTGTCAAAAAATGTCAACTTCCAATCCCCTTGCAGCGACGACCCTACTTTGTCGGCTAGAGGTGTCCCCCTCCCCCCGCAACGTAATAGCTCCTTCAGCTTTCCGAATATGGTCGTCGTTGCTAGGAGACTCGGACGCTACATTTCTTGACACGCCCACCGAGCCTCTTCGACGTTCCTATTGGCCGGAACATTGTAATTGAATACTCGGTTATTATTCCGAATTTCGAAAAATGGTATAAGACTTTTTTTCTTAAAGTCACCTTTAGCAAAAGTGCCATTTTTGCCAAATTTGTTTATTTAACAAATGCGCGGATTTTAGTCAATTATTAAATCACGGATTTTGATAATTTTCTCGTTCATCGATATTTTAATAAAAGCCAGCAACTTTTCTCGAGTTACCGATTTTCGAATATTTGTAAGCTGTTGCCAAAACGGCCGCTTTCCCACGGAGAAAACTTTGTGATCGTGAAATTTTTCAATATCATCATTTCAAGTACAATCAATGCGGTTTCGAGCTCTTTATATGTGTTCGTATCCATGTATGTACATACACGGGCATGTCGCACGTTGCAACCGAACTGCACTAGTTTGTCTATTTTCTCCAGGGTTAGTTACAGAGGGAATAAAAGGAACGGCAAACCTCGATTTTGCTGTGTGGTGTGATGATATACGAAACTGTCCGTTTTCGAATCTCTCGTACAAATAACGAGAGCACCGTTGGCGGTACCTACTGTGTTACCGTGTTCTTCAAAAACTGGCAATTTCAAAATTAATACTCGTGACCATTTCGTGACCACACGTTTTGGGAGAATTTAGTATATTTCTTTTGTCGATTTTTTCGAATGAATTATCACGATTTAGTCGTGTGATGTCCATTGGGGGTTGATTCCACGAATTTCCCAACTCCGCGCGCAATTTGTAAAAACAGGAGAAATTGAGCTGAAAAAGTTTTTAAACCTCAACTACACCTTATTAACGACAAATTTATTCCGCGAAGCTCCACATTTTCTTTCTTTCTCTCTCCCCCTCCCCCACCTCATTTCGCCATCATTCTTTCCTTCTGTTCTTCTTTAGGGCGTCCACACGAGTATGCATGTTGTGTATGTGTGTGGGGTCCAAATCGCAACGTATATGTGGCTCCTCCAATAACCCGTCGCGTGTATGTGTACGTATTAGTTGATAATCCGCACTTTCGCGTGCCTTCCAGGACCCGGTATGTATGTACATTTTGAAAATATCGTTCTTGGCTCGGTTATTAACCGTCTTAACTGAACTCACACCTCCCCCTTTGTTATTCGCATCCTCGCGACCCTCTTGCGGGCCCCACTCTTGCCCGGAACGTCCCTCGCATGGCTCGTACCGCGATGTCAGGGCCGCCGTTGACAATTCTGGGTCCCTGGTCCCGTTACGGTCGATAACAAAGCCCTCCCCGAGTACCTACAAAAAGAAACAATAATTATAGTAAAACCAGCGAATTGTCCAAAAATCAGCCTTATCGACCCGCCTCTTTTTTACGCAAAAAGTTAATACACCGTTTCCTTGGCTCCCCCACGAACGGTGAAACAAAAAGAAAAGTTGCAACTTTTGAAATAGAAATCGAGTACGCGAATTCACGGAATTTACGGAGTTTAAACGAGTTGAGGTTCGAGGTGAGTTCGGAATCTATGTATATATGTATATACCAAGCTCGCCAATCGAATGAGGAACGTTTCTCGGCGATACCACGTTAAGCACTGTTGTGTGAGAGATATTTCGTGAGATTTATAATGCATGGATTTAACACCATGTGCGACAACAACGTGGGAGAAAGAGGGAGAGACAAAAAGAGCAAGGAGGACGGAGAGGGTTATTGGGGCAGGTCGTGGGCAAACGGTTGGCTGCTACCGAACTGTCTGCTGATACACACATATTCAATGAGAAAAAGAGAGAGAGAGAGAGAGAGAGAGAGAGAGAGAGAGAGAGAGAGAGACGGAGCGAACGAGAAAAAGAGTAAAAGGAATCGAAGAGGGGAAAAAAAAGAGGCGAATGCACAGTGACACATTATGTAATCGTACATTTGTATGCATGAATACACATATTTGAGAGATTAGTTTTACGAGAGACTTGGAGTATCCGATACCGGATTTCCCCTCCCCTCGAAACTGGGCACGCGCCAAATCATTATTTGTTGAATATTAATCATTGCGCGGCTTGCGGATGGTATTTATTTACACGTCGTGTGTGTATTGTGTATTACGTATCGCGTTACAAAGTGTTTCCTAACCTTGAGCTACAAATCGTGAAAAGTTGTCGAAGGTCACGGCTCGCGAGATCTTACGACGTTAAACAATTGCTACGAGTCGTTGACCGGATGAATAATTGCTATTCTTTTCGCATGCTTACTCGGCAATCTCCAGAGATTCGTGTTGTCGGATATTTTCTTACTCCACTTTCCCCTTACCGCCCTCGCCCTCTGTCCATCTCTCCACCCCCCCCCCCCCCCCCCCCCTCTCGCTCTCTCGCTCTTTCTCCCTTCCCGTATACGTACACGCGCGCACACAAGCGCAACTTATACGACTGTTTGATTTATGTATTTTAGTATGCGCCGCGTAAAGGAATGTTTATTTTTCTCTCGTTTCAAAGCAAACATCGTTCTATCAACAATTATATACCACGAAATGCATCAATCCCATTGTTCCTTCGATGACCGACCGTTACGTAACTTTTTTGCAAATCAAGCGCGGATCAATTTTCTCATAAATTACGCTCGACTTTCCAAACTTTTTGTCATCGACTCCTTTGACGTTTTCCTTTCGAGTCTTTTCACATTGGCGACATCCACTTCCGGCTGATATTCTCCGCGCGAAAAATTATAAAAATTTATTGCGCGTGTTTATTTACTTAACTAATATGTACAGAGTGCCCACGTTAAAATTATCCATACAGACTCGACAGATTCCAAACCTTTTGACAATTCGGGACCGAAAATCTTTTCGCAAGTCGAATTACGCCCACGGGCCGCTGTCATCGACTGTCGCGGCAGTGAGTATTCGCCTCAGTGTCGCGCGCAGTGGAGACTCCCCTTTATGCTTTTCATTAGTTTTCGTAAGTTACGCGACATTGAAAAAAAAGGTACTCCTTGTGTACAAACCCAATGGTAAACACGGATACGCGTCGAGGGTAAGGGAAGCGTGGGTGATGATGTCAACGGTTAGACATAATAATTCAGTGGCACAGCGCGTCAAGATCTTCGAGAGGGCGATTATCTTGATCTACGGGCGACGAAAAAAAAAAACAAGCACATGGAGAGGAGAGACAAATGTAGCGAACGGATTGTTATACGGAGGTATTAGTGAATAAAGCGAGATTCGTTGAAATTCGTTGAATGGGTTTTGGAGCTACCTCGCTATAACAATCTCTTCCGGATCGAACAAACGCCTTATAGAGGGGGATTGTTTTAAAATGAGATTGTTATAGGGAGGTCTTATCGTACGAAGCAAGTTTCTTAGAAATTCTTATAATTGGTTCTGGGTCGTACCTCGCTATAACAATCTCTCCGGGATCGAAAAAACTCCTTATGGGGAAATGAATTTTAATTGACGCGCCTTACAGGTTAAACGCAATTGTTTGAGGTGGGTACTGGGAAGATTGTTATCGGGAGGTAATGATGCACCTTATACACAGAGATCGTTATAGCGAGGTGTTACTTAGACTCGTCCAAAAAAAAAACTGCTTGGATGGATTCGAGTCGAGGAAAGTGACATTCGTTTCCCGCGATACTTTATCGAATACGATCCGGCGCATATTTTCATGTATACCGATAAAACGCGAGGAAACGAAGCGACGAGGCACCCGGGTCGTAAATAGGAAAGATCCGCATGAAGTTCATTCACGAGTTCGGTCAACTCGGTCGTGCGTACGTACGGGGAAAATCTTTTTCACTGTTTATTTTATGGGAGGTCAGGGTTAAAGAGGTGGGTGGTTGGGAAATAAGAGATGCAGGGGAGGTGGAGGTGGAGGTGGATGGTCGTAACGGTTTCTCAGGCTACAATCTCGTTCATTCTAGCAAGAGTGCCAGTAGGTATTACTCCCCTTTACTACACGGAACACAGGTATGTATGTATATAGATATATATGTATAGTATATATACTTATGTGGAACAAGATCTCTCTCCCTTCGGATGAGAATTAATTGAAAGTAGCACGCGGAAACTTTATCTTACTATTACTATCCCCCGTTCCTTTCACCCTTCGCTCTATATACACGCATACAGGGTGGACCGATAAATCGTCCCACCTTGAATATGGACCTATGAAAAGACTCGTTGGGGCAATGCTGCACCGCTTCGTGCGGCACTTGTAACCTAATTCTTCCCAGGGTCAATTTTAAATGATATTTCAAGGTTATCGGTATTTTTGGGTTCTTTCCCCCAATTTGAAATCGAAAATTTTCAATTTTAAATCGAAAAAGGTCTTTGTCAACTTACCGAAATTCCATCGCACGTCAGAGCTCTACCGAATCAAAGTCATGCCGATGGATAAAGGTAGCCGCTAACCCCACGCCCCCGACAACAATCTTCAGAAGCTTGCCGAGCACCGCGCGTGTCCTGACGGGGATTTTCTTAGAAACTCGCGTGGCAGTCAAAGCGTTGAAGAATGAACCTGGAGAAAATGATGTTACGCCCTCGCGAGTGCGCCCTCGAAACGGTGCGACTTCGCCCCGATAAGTTTTCTTTCCATGGATCCGTAAATAACGAAGGTATTCGAGGTGGAACGAGTTATCGGTCCACCCTGTACAGCTCCTCGTGGTATTCGTGTTTACATTCCCTGTACGAGTCGTCGGAGCGCACGTGCTCGGGGCGCGAGTACCTTTCGATACTTTACCCGTTCATCCCCGGACGCTCATCGTTTGAAACGATTCAACGTGGATCGGGAGGATCTTTCGGATGAAAATCCTGATTTTCTCCTTTAGCTTTGCCCACTTTTGTACCGTTTCCGGAGTTGTCGAAACCCTTCCCTATTTTGCAAATCGCAAACTCGTTTCGTTCCTAAAAATCGCCGTTTGCGCGTTCATTTCGAATGTGGAACCTAATCCTTTACCGGGTCCGATCTAGACCCCAGCTTGGATCGGCTCCGATCGAAGCAACTTCGCGATAAAAAATTTCTACCATTTTTTTTTTATTTCACGATATAAGAGTAGGGGCCGTCCTACCCCATTGTCAAATGTTAAACCGATAATTGAATGCAGAAGCTTCAATTGTAAATGCGCGACGATGACGTCGTTAGGGCGAACCGTCGGCAAAAAGGAACTTCGATAAGAAACGTTCGATCCCGGCTAATGTAGACGCGATAGCGAGCAAGAAGCCCGCGACCGTTGCAACGAATATTATAGCAAATCGCGTATGCAATATGTGGTTATGTTTGTACAACATGTGTTTGCCCGAGTATTACATTTGCGTACAAGGATACGTAATGAATATGCAAGCGCGCTTGTACCTTATTGCGGCGAACCGATCCTAATTGTATGGCGCGTGTACCGGTAAAAATCCTCGCGCGAATGCTAGAAAATTTGTTCCATCGCTTCGTTTCAAAAACTGCCCCGTGTACGTCGAAATGGGACCTACGGGTATTTTTTTTATAAGGCAACGGACCCCGCCCTTTCACCTCGGAATCCGCGAGGGCTCGAAAGTGAGGGTTTTCGTTTGAAAAATGAAGATTGACCCTGAAGATCAAGCTCAAGGTCAAATTTGAAGTCGCGGAAGAACGGATCTTCCCGAACCCTAAAAGTGTCGTCCAGTGACTTTTTCCCCCAAAATGCATAGATTCGGAGATGGGGGGCAGGGGGTCCGAATTTCCGATGGATGCAATTTTGGAAACACGCGAGTAGGGGACGAACTATTTCAGGGTAAACAGCGTTTCAAGTTAATCAGGGTTGAAGTTGACCGATGAGCGAGCAACGGCGAGCGTTTCACGGAGTTGAACGTTCTCAGTTCCGCGCCAAATTCACCGCATACTTGCACTTGTGGCGGGATCCGTGCGTTTCGCTCCAGAAAGAGCGAAGTTATCGCGACGAAGCTGCAGTTATGCAATAAATTCGCCGCGAAATTCCGAATATTCCACTCCACGGATCCCGTGCTTCTGGCCCTCGCTTAAAATTGCCCTCCCATTGATGAACTTCGACTCTAATTATCTTGCGAACTACTCGACGTAGCTGCCCGTTTCACCGTGCCGCAGTTTTGGACGCGCATCCTCGTAGTGAACGATACCTCGCAAAAATTATTGGTGGAGAACCTGTTTCGCAACGACCTACCCTAAAATATCCTTTGTACGATCCATTTTTACTCGTGCGTGCGCGTGTGTGTGTGTGTTTCTGTACGTATAAGTAGCAACAGCAGCAACAGCAACGGTGGACCAGGTAGTAGTCTTGTATATGTAGAATATACTACACGACTCAATCAATTACGCCCATTGTTCCACTTTCTGATTAGTATACACAGCACCTGTTAATGCTCTTATACCTGATGCTTTGATTGATCAGTAAACAATTTACTGGCAAGATTAATTTTGCCCGTTGGGTAGGGCAATGGACCATCGAGTGCGAATCCAGAAACAATATTGAGCGAGAAGGCAACGAATGTGTGATGCCAAAAGCAAATAAAATTTTGATTTTTTTAAGAAACAAATACAAATACCAAGGAAAATTTGCTTTTTGTGCAGAAAAGTCCAAATTTCTTGGTTACGGGGTCCATTTCATCATTGTCCATGCGCAGTTGCATAATAACGGGTTAAGACATTAAGAATAGGAAAAGAATACAATTCCACCTTATCGTTAAAAATTTTTTAATTTTTCTACGCGTCACCGTTAATCGAGGCGACTTATTTCGAATGAGACCGTAGCGCCATCTACGGAACGCAAAGTACGCTAACCCAATTTCTTTTCGAACGACGAACCTTTCCTGCGAGTATGACCAAAATCGGTCCATAAATATAGAAGTTAAATCCTAGCGCCATCTGTCGGTACGAAACCTAGATAAAATCCTTACTCGCCACCTCAATAATATATGGGGCGAATATCGCAGCGATAGGTCCAGTGGTTTGTGAACGATGTGGCGGTTTACTCACGCGCGATGTATATTTATATGAAGACTTTTTCGTACAAAGAGCGCATATTTGCGGAAGAGTATACCGGAGCCGAGCCGTCGATGGTCTCGGGACGTGGCGGGCGCGGAAAGGAAGAAGTTGCGGAAGGAAGGGAAATGAGTCCCCGCGTCCACTATTCGACCGCGCTATTGGAACATCCGCAGCTCTGAAAATGGTAAGTGGAATCGAGAAGTGGACCTGTACTGGTGAGAAATATTTGGTTTGGGAGCGAGCTTAAACTTCGGCATCCGAGCGCAGCGTTCGTTTGTCGAAGATTTTTTCCTCTACCGTTTGATTGGCCGGGACTGGAAGGGTACGATCGGTTTCTGACGATCCGCTCAAATGGGGGGACTATATTTGTCAATTCTATCATTCGAACCGACCGATCCATGCAAAAAGGGAAGGGTTTCGATAGAAGGGAAATCGAAAAGTCATCGCGCTTCGCGACAACATTCGGCCACATGTTGCTTCTGCGGCTAAAAACGCTTTATCGCGGCTCGAGTGGGAAGTCCTATCGCGGACATGTAGTCCAAACCCCCGCACCTTTCGATATATCCACCTATTCCCGATAAACGCAGAACCTTGTCTCCGGCGTGCGATAGCAAACCCCCCCCCCCCCCCCTCTCTTATCTCGGAATCTATGCATTTTAGGGAAAAAATCACCGAATATCAATTTTGGGGTTCGATAAGATTCGTTCTTCCGCGATTTCGAATTTGACCTTCGAAGGTCATTCGAAGGTCTACCTTCATTTTTTAATACCCGTTGCGTCCCACGCGGCGTGAATAGGGAGTCGCGTAAATTTGAAGAGAGCTTCATTTTGAATTTTTCCAAATATCGGTTGGGGAAAGCCAAGTAAGGCTTTATCTGGATTCCCTTTGTATGCGCCTCCCCAACGTCCATGAATGTATACGCCGTTTCAAAATTATAAAATGAAATTTCCAAGTACCTCGTTCGAGTTTGAAAGTTATAACTCTAGCGTAAATCACGGCGCCCTTCGTATTGCCTCACTTTAAGAGACACGGAGCCTTTACTTGTTGCTTTTTAGGTACTCGCGTCGTTGAAGAGGTTTCCCTTCGAGTTTCGTTAAATTTTGACAAGTGGTGGTTCCGATTTATTTCTATTTGGCGGAAAATTTTTGAAATGCAGTTCGCGATCGTCCAGACTTTAGCGTTACGACGTTACGTCGAGGGGGTTAGAACCGTATGAGACGTTTCAAAAATATGGCTTGTCCGGTACATGAAAATATTTCCAAAGCGACTGTCCACGCGCGCGTATCGACGATTTATCCGTGTACACATACACAACCCAAAAGATTGTCTCTCGTGGGGTGCAAACTCGCCGTGTTACGGACGCGTAACTCCCAATTCGGCGATTCGAAAAACACTCACTGAGGAATTACGTGATAATAGCGTGAAAAAGGAGGCGAGCATCCGTCATGGGGTGGTACCGCATCGGCTGTTGGATTCCTAGTGGCTCGCTTTCTACTAGAATCGGCAACATTTCCTTCAAGGCCATATGTTTCTCCATTTAAAATATGGATACTCCCTTCCTCTGAGTAACGCATGCTCACATGACTGTCGGCGAACGCAGATTTATCTTACCATGACAAGGACGGATAAAGAGTTTCTAAGAAAAAAAATCATTGGGTAATGGATTTACGGTAGACAAGCGGCTCTTCGCGTTAGACCGAACCGTGAAGTTTTGTTTCCAAAATCAGTGATTTTTGTTATTGATAAAAACACGCTCGGAACATTCCAACTATCGGTTCTCCAAAATAATGAATTTTCCTTTTCATCGATTTTATCGCCGTTTGATTTGTAACGTTGCATAATAACCATCGAAATTTCATTAGTACGTTTCGCGATAAAGCAGGAGATTTTGATAATTGTATGATAAAATATTATAAAAATGACGAATTATTGCATTGTTGCAAATTCAATATGATCTATGGCAAAATTTATAGCAATTATTTTGATCTAATTGTAAGTAGATATATATATAGTTCCACTGTCTCGTTGCAAAACTTCTTGCAATCGTCAGAGTGGCGATTCACAATCAGCCTTGGATCGGTCGGGTAAAGCGATAAGACATCGCGTTGATATCGCGATATTGCTGATAGCATGATTCGAAAATTGGAATTGGTTCCTGTCGAGCTGCGGAGTAATTTTGAAAAAAAAAATTTTGAATTCCCAAATCCAGGGTAATTCGAAATGTTCGGCATTACTCGCGGAAAAATAAAGGACACGTTTTTTTTCAAATTATCATCTTCGGACAATCTATAATTATATAATTTATGTGATATTTTATAATTATTTATTTAATAATTTCTATAATATTTTTGACTCGCTTCACGCGGTAAGACCTCCCTATAACAATTTCACTTTAAAACAATCCCTCTCCATAAGACGTTTGTTTGGTCCCGAAGAGATTGTTATAACGAGGTCCTTCTATGAATATTTTTCGCTGCTACTAGTGGCCGTATCTTTCTGGAACACTCGAAGTAAGACCGAAAGATGCATTTCCACGTTTTGCATACCTGTACGGTCGTCTCTTGCTCGAATAAATCGCTGCATCAACTTTGTCAACGACAAAAGGAATGCCTTCAAAGAAGGGGTGGGGGAAGATTGCTACAAAATTTCAAAACCGAGTCGGGAGTGATATAAAACGCGCGTTTTGAAAGATACCGTATATAAAGAAACGTCTTCTCCTTGTAGTTAAAAAAGACCATACGTCAGCGCGTTTGATGTTTTCACGGGAGTTCCCAGTATTGTTTGACCAGCACAGTCAGTCAGCCAGCCCGAGCCCGAGCCCGAGCTCGAGCGCGAGCGCGAGCTTTCTAAGCGGAAAACACAGAGTCCCTCTCTCCTCCGACGTACCGTCTGACGTATGTGTAGATATCTCCTGCATACCTACGTGTATAAACCCGTACGTGCACAGGGAGGACTCATGTGCGCTATGGACTCATAACGTATATCGTTTAGTCAAGAGTCACCGTCATAAGCCGTCGAGTCGCACAGCCAATGACGCACCGCTCGTGGAAACACCGCATCGGCATCGGCTATCGCTCGTTTCACTCGGAACTTTCCAACTTCGATAATCCGAAGAAAACGGTTCCAACTGTTGCTTTCAGATCAAACCAAACCAATTTGATTTCCATGGATTTGCCCGCTCTTCCTTCCTTAACCGACGACATTTTTATTCATTTTCCCTCTTCTCGCAATTATTCTTTTCTTCGGCCAATCGCATTCTAGTACCTCGCTATAACAATCTCTTCGGAACCGAACAAACGTCGTCTTATGGAAAGGGATTGTTTTACAGTGAAATTGTTATAGGGAGGTCTTACTGCGTGAAGCGAAATTCATTGAAATCCGTGTGATAGGTTTTAAGCTCTACTTCGCTATAACAATCTCTTGGGGACTGGACAAACGCCTTATGGAGAGGGATTCTTTTAAAGTTATTGATATTTTTTTCCCCGCATTTTCAACAAATCACGAGTTCCAACAAACGGCAAAATTGCAAACGACCGCAGGAAGACATCCGCGTTAGATATGGTATCGTATCGTATCATTTGCTCGATATAGTATGCACGATGACGGCTCTTCGACGCATCGACCAATTTGAGGACTATTACCAAATTAATGGGAATGGTTACTACGTATCTGATAGTTATTACGCGCGTCGCCACTACCAATGGCCGGTCGTGATCGATAATAATGTTTTGTCGAGCTTTTGTTTCGGTGCAATCTCGAAACCGTTTATGCGACCCAGACGCCTAAGCGCTCCACGCCGAGAACGATCGCTAATAAATACGTACCAGCGACTCTCCAGTATTTCGATAGCGACACCTACGTTTTTTTTCTTCACGCGCGACCCGCGTCACCTCGCGTAGCGCTGCGTAACTTTAACGGGCGAAGAAAATGTTATCAACCTGTACTTTGGAAAGCGATGAGTCTTCAAAGGAGAAATCCACTCCCAGGGAACGACGATATGTCCGTCATCATTTTGCTATACGGTTTTAAGCTCTACCTCGCTATAACAATCTCTTCGGGATCGAACAAACGTCTTATGGAGAGGGATTGTTTTAAAATGAGATTGTTATAGGGAGGTCTTTCCATATGAAGCGAGATTCATTGAAATCCGTGTAACAGGTTTTAAGCTTTTGCTAATGGCAAAATGTGGTGACCCACCCTGTATAAATACAAGGTGAGTCGCCAGTTATTGCCACCTACAATAACTCCGAAAGTATGATAGTAGTAGAAAAGTTTTTGAAGCAAAAGTTGCATGGGACGACGGGGACTGTTATATGACGTTAGTCTTTTGTTGCTAGGCGGAGTCGCTTCGGAGATTTGAAGGTCAACTGTGTTTTTTTTTTAGATAGGATGCTATATTTTGGTGCTTGTTTTCTGATAGCGGCTGTCGAGACGAATCCAATGATGTGCAACGTTAAGGTCTTTGAAGGTCAACGAAGGTCAAAAAGTTGAAATTACAGTTTCGGAAGGTATTCGAAGTGATGAACATTGGAGTGGTTCTTCTGCTTGGTCGATCATTTCGCAAGTAATAATAATTTTCCATATATAGTAACTATCGTTATTATAATTTATCCTTTTCAGACCTCGCTTCGGTCCATCTTCAGGGTCCAATTTTATTTATCTACATTTGACAGAATGTAACTGGAACAATTATTAAATCCCTATTAATTTATATATACGCTAAGGATTAATTTGGGCATCGGGTTAATATTGCACCGACTGAAAATACTAACCTCTTACGCAACGTGGTGCACGGTTATGTTACTTTCCCGCACGCTAAGAGGGTTGATTACGACATTGGAGGGTTATTTGCCGAAACAACGAGAACGCGACAAGATTCTATATTCCAACAAGTCGGAAAGGCTGTTGGTTATTTGCAACGAGCTTGGACATCTATTAAAGTATTATAAGGATGTTATTTACTTCATACTATAAATGAGTGCGCCCATTTCCAGTCCAGGAAGTAGAATGTTGGAAAAGCGCCCTAAAGGACATTTTTGTACCAACAAATTTCTAGCACTCTGTAGCAATAATTGTTTTTCCGTATGCTACCATTCTGAAATTTTACCGCGACAATGGTACCGATGCAATTACACCTCAATTATTAATAGGCACTTGATTTCCGTGTGAGGTTATGCGCTAGATATAAATAATAATAATAATCATTTCAATATATTTTATGATAAGTATAATAATATTATATATAATAATAACAATAATAATAATAATAATATTATTATTATTATTAATAATATCATCATCATTTCAATATATTTTATGCGATCATTAATCTTCCAATATTGAAAATTGTCAATCACTCAGCTACAAACTTGTACTATTTGAAAATGTACCGCGAACCGACAAACATCGAGTGTTAAATATTTGATTTTCTACATATGGTATTTCGTCCGGAACTACGTTTCGTGTTCGGATCTTGATTTACAAAAAGGTCCACGAAGTTTTGGACATTCCGATAATTTGGACCCCCTTGGGAGATCCAATGGTAAAACGTAAGCTCGATATTTGTAATCGAAAATAACGGAAAACGATTATACCAAAAAAAAGAAGAATAATTCGTAACTCGTAAAATCCAAGCTTCCGTTCGAAAATCTCTTTGCGCTGGAATAAAATGAGAAATAATAAAAGGATAGGTACAAAATAAGAAGAAACGCTCTCCCTCAAGATAAATTTTCCCATTTGGCTAAAAGAAATAATGGAAATTTTACTTTCAGTTAAAAGGCTCTCTTCCTACAGAAGAGAAAACGACGACTTGGCCGTTCGAGAGAAGAGAGACATGCGGGATCTGGTCTCCTGCGAAGGCTCGAGACTCTATAGCGCGGAGTAGTACCTCAGGCAAGGCAAGGCAAGGCAAGGCGAAGCAAAGCGAGGCGAAGCAAAGCAACGCGAGGCGGGCAACGTTGGTGAAATCTCGCGTAAAAATGAGAGATACGTCGAAACTCGACGCGAACCCATACCGAGGAATAAAAGGACAATTCGTAAAGATGCCATAAAATTTCACGAAAATGATTATTCGATGGGAAGGATTTTCTAAATAAAACCAAAATATTTCCGATGAATTTTCTTAGGCTGCTCGACGCATATACTGGAAAGAGCTGTGCGCGCTGACAGAACGGAGCCGTCTGTGAAACGACGGCCGTGAGTTCTTAGGCTGCTCGTCGTATACGATACTTTGACTCAGTCAGTGGCGAGTTTCGTGCCTAGTATAGCTAGGTAACGAACCTAGGGCCCCTTTTATTCAAATAATTCCACATTATTTGTTCACAGAAAATTGTTCGCGTTGCGACTTTTTTAAAAAATTTTTCGAAATTTCTTCGTGCACGAGGCACGCGTTGGAATTCGACATCGCGACGTTTAATTTTCGGAAATTTACGCTCGAGTCAATTCCCAAAAAATTGGTTTTTGTCGCAATTGTCCAGACTCGACGCGGAATGTAACGCCGATGCCGGGGCGGTAATAATATTATTTCCAGAAAGTAGCTTGGACGCGACCAATGCGGAAAATTCGTACTCGGCGGTAACGCAAGAAACGATGAGAGTTCTATAACAGGAACGCAACTGTTTCAAAACATCCACCGCGGTGCTACATTCTACCAAAAGAATCTCTCGTAAATTGACTCGATACCCAACGCGTATTTGAATTTCCAAGCGTACTCGGCGTATCTACCAAATTTCTTGCGCTTAATTTCTGCTTGATTTACGTCGAATGCGCGCGCGTATTTTTATACAGGGTGGTCCGATAACTCGTTCCACCTCGAATATCTCCGCTATTTGTAGTCCCATGGAAAAACTTATCGGGGCGAAGTTGCGCCGTTTTGAGGGGCACCCGCGATGGTGGAACGTAATTTTTCTTTTTTTTTTCAGAGATACTTTTTAACGAGATCTCAAGGTCATCGGTTTCTTCTTCTCGAGTTTCGTGGCACACATCGCGCGACGCGCGCTCTAGCGGCGAACCGCGAGAACGTAAAAGTACGTTTCCCGCCCGTGACGCGTTAACGAATCCTCCTCGGAACCGAGTGAGGGCGACCAGTGCCACGTAATTCGAGTTTTCTAGGAAAAAAAAAATTCTTTTGAGGCCTTACCGAGCGTCTCAGCGCGAATTTCATTTTTTTAGCTCTCGACTAATGAGATTTTATAGATTCTAGGTCATATTACGTTAGGGTAGCGGTCTCGATTCGTTTGACCTTGAAATGACCTCTGGAGGTTACCGCGACCCCCAACGTGGTACCACATCCGAACGTAAAGTGACGCGCTTCTTTTGAATTTGGAGTAAAAAATAATGGTTCCCGTTTGAAAAATGACAGTTGACCTTCGAATGACCTTGAAGATCAAGTTCGAAGTCGCGATTTTTCTTCCCTAAACTGCTAAGGTGGCAACGGTGCAAAAAATAAATACAGTCGAGTCTCCGAATAAGATACCACAAGGGACCGAAGGGGAATAATGTCTCTCGGAGTCAATGACGATCTCACGGAGCTAAAAATTTCACGTACTGGTCCAGCGCGTCACGGAAACGCCACTTCCCCGACAAAAAACTACGTTTACGAGTCATTGAAAATTCTCTCTGAATTTTAAACCCAAAAAAAAATTAAAATGTGATCTTAAATAATGAATAATTTATGTAATAATAAATAACAAAAAAATCGTTATGTGCAAATAATTCTCATTTTTTCTCATTCATTTTCGTGGTATCTTGTACGGAGCACGCGACTCCAAACATTCAGAGGCGAAGAGGCATTAGGAGTGGGGGTAGTGGATTAGCGAAGGGGAACCCGTGGTATCTTATTCGAAGGCATTCGAAGGTATCTTATTCGGAGAATCGACCGTAGTCGAATAATTTATTTAAAAAATTGTCCACATCGTACGAGTACAATTGCGACGAGCGGATCAACACCGCCGCTCTCGTTGCGCTGAAATATCAATTTTATTCTATCAACACAACACCATCAACTCAATGTGTGATATAACTTTATGATGTCAACAGAGCACTCGCTGCTACTGCTACTGCCACTGCCACTGCCGCTGCCGCCGCCGCCGCTGCTAAATGTTAACGATATTGCGTGATTGCGTTACGTTGATCGCCACTCTGTATAACGTACGTCGTATCGCGAATCCGTGTGGATTTGTGTACATGATATATGTGCGCTACGTAACTCGATTGTTTCGTGCCACTTCGTGTGCACAAATCTCCACGGATTGGTAATACGCCGATACGTTATGTGAGCTATCGAACGTAACGCCGTGCCTCGTTGATACGCGTGAAAAATTGAGACGAAAAGTTATTTACCATTTTTCGAAATTTCCAATAATTACCGAGTAATTCGTTGAAACGTTCCGGCCAATCGGAACGTCGAAGACGCTCGGTGGGCGTGTCCAAAAAATGTAGCGTCTCGGTCTCCTAGCAACGACGATCATATTCGGATTGCTAAAGGAGCTATTATATTGCGGAGGGAGGGGGGGGGGGCACCTCTAGCCGACGAGGTAGGGGCGTCGTTGCTAGGTGATTCGATGTTGAAATTTTTAGACACGCCCACCGAGCCTTCCGATTGGCCAGAACATTCGAATTCGTTACTCGCTAATTATTGCGAAATTCTGTATAGACAAAATGTTCAAGCAAAATGCCAAAAATATACCGTTCCCAGTGATCCCGTTCGCTCCCGAACAATGGAAAAGGATGGATATCTATTTCGAGTCGTAAAACCGAGTCCTTCCGACCCCTTTGCCGAATCTAGCGTTGAAATAGGTTAGGTTGGTTGCTTCTTCCCCCCACCCCTAGGACCGAGAGTCGCATGGTATGATACGGAGTGGGGATGAAAACGAAAATAGGAAGCGATTAAGAGAAACGGTACTTTTCCAAGGTATTCTTGTGAATTCCATTTAGGTACACAAAAAAGTAAATAAAAACATGAACTTCTCATTGAAAAAACGGACTTACGCCGGGTATGATATTTCAATAGGACAGTCGCATGTGGACAACCGTTTATTGTGGCGTGTCGTCGACAACTAAAGTGACTGCGCCGGGGGGAGATGGAATTGGCGTAGAAAGATGGAAGGTGACGTTCGTTGGTCGATTGGTATTTGTTTTCTAACGTTCCTCGCATCGTCCCTGGACTTCCCCGCGCTCAAATAGAAACCCATACCGACTGAGAAAAAAAAGGGTGGCGAAACCGACTAATTTCTGCTAATAGCTGAAACCTGTGTGCTCACGAAGTGTCTGTACGTGTAAACAATGTTGTATTTTTCCGAAATTAGCAATACTACACTTGAAAATGCTCACGTTATTACTGGAAACAATTTTTTTTTTTTTATAAAACCTCGTATCACAGCAACGTAAACGAGGCACGGGTTTCGGCCATTTTTTTTGTTTCCGATATCGGCCGCTCATTTAGCTGGGCGGCGCTTTTAGAACCACTGGTCTCTATATCGCAATAATGATTCATTCCCGAATTTATCTGTAATATTAAAGGAAAGTGATGTTGCAACATAAAATAAATCACCATGTAACTGTACGTATTAGCCGACTAGGTTCGTAGTACCTAGCAAAACCCTACGATACATAATTAATATGTACTACACGGTACCTTCGGTGTTGCTGCGGTAAAGGTAAGCGCTTAGTCCCAGCGAACGCTATGTTTTCTACCGGCATAAATTAAATTCCGGCGTAACGTCTGTGTGGCAAACGCGTAAGTAGAAAAAGTAGGGTTTTCGCAACCCGGTCCGTTCGTATCCGAACGCCGCTAAGTGGAAAATCGCGATCCGAAGATCGGAATTAGGTACTTTAACGCCCAAAATTCTTGTAACTCGAATTTTAAGAGAAAAAAAAATCAACCTACACTCTAAGGTTAGCGACAAAAAAATAATGAGTGACTAATACTTGTAAACTGACAAGGGCTGTACCAGGGTGATGGGTCCCCCCTCCCCAAGAAACTATAATTAATAAAAACTGTTTCATTAAATCGTCCACGGTTTTTTGTACTCCGGGCCCAAACTTTCCTTGTCGGGGGAATTAGTACCGCACGTGGCCCTGCGCTTGCCAGAACTCACAGGAAAGTTTGGGCCCGGAGTACAGAAAACTGTGAACGATGGGGGAGAGGGGGGTCAAACAAACCCTGCATTGTATGATGAAATTTTTAGCGATGACGTAGGTCTTCCTATATAGTTGTACGGTGAAAGTGATACCTCCTAAATGTAACCCAATGCGCCAACCCTGCGACGTTTATTTTTCTAGGCAGATTAAAAATTTGTTTTCCGATACATATTCTAATAACAAGCCGCGTGGATGCGAGAAAGCATCTTTCGCAAGACGTAGCCGATGTCGTTGCGCGGGAATAACTACAGAAAAAAAAGGGAAATATTAAATGTATTATTTCGCTATAGTTGCAAATAGTTCGATAATTATTTTTACCGTGCCGTAGTTGTGGGAACTACATTCCAGTAATTGATGATCGTTAAATCCACAGAATTGACATTCCAATAATTCGTCGAAAGGGGACAATTCTTTCGACACGCGCGTTATTACTATTAAGATACTTCAGAAGATTACAGCGTGAGTTGGCAATTTCTAAACAGATAAGGCGTTGTACTATCTTCTCCGCCGCAACTGTACGGCCGCGTTGAAGCTACCGAACGTTCTTTCAAACACAATTGAAATTTGGATAGGCCATGGAAGAAAGAATTGGAGTTGGGCATACCGATGAGGATAAACGAGATGAGTCAGGATGGAAGGACGACCGCCGCCGCCACCTATGGGATCGCCGTTGACCTAATTATGGATTAGGGATATCGACCACTGATTTCACGCCAAGGGCCGTCCAGCGGAAAGAAGAGACGCGATTACGCAACGAGCGGTCGACTCGAGGGAGCGCGTCAGGCGTCATTCTCTCGCAATCCGTCAAGGAGCTAGCATCGTTTCGGTGTAAGGAAGCGAGGCGGAGGAGTGGCGTGGCGTCCCCGCCTCTGCTCTCTCTCTCTCTCTCTCTCTCGCTCGAGGTCGCGAAATAGGACGAAAGCGATTCGAAGGTATTTTGGAGCCCGATCTCGCGACGATTTTGACGAAGTTATCGGACTCGATTATAAAAACGCTACTTTTGAAATCGCGGCTACACTGGATTTTGTTTTCTTCGTGCAGAAAAATTGTCAATTTAGTAGCGAATTACTGGCCGCCTTTAAGCGCGACGAGGAGAATACCGATACGTTGAGGGTAAGCGAGGGAACGACGTTCGGTGTACGCGGTTGTCATTTTCAAGGGGAAAAAATGCTATTAGAAAAATGTCAAGCTCGGGTAACGTCATTTTAAAGCCGATTTACGCGTTAATGAGATCGGGGAATCTGGAAAATCAGCGTGCCACGGTACGATGATGTTCAATTTAGCCTCGTAGCCGATTGAAAGCCAATTGGAAGTTTTCAACGCGAACTTTCGAAAATGCGAACCGATCGATAACGGAATGTTCGAACGAACGCGCGTCGCGTTCTTTCGTCCCGCTCGAATTCCGAAGCTTTTGACACTTCCCTTTCGAGCCTTTTGACACCGGCCACACGTTCACTTCCGGCTCGCATATTTCCGCGCGCCGTTTGAGAAAATTGACGCGTCCTTCATCCCTCCACCGATAAGAAAAAAGTTACTCGAAGAGTCACTTTCGAATTCGAATTTCGAAAATTTCGCGTGTCCGCGTAACTTGCGATTTCCAATAACGTCGTTCGGTCGATAAAGGAAAAAAAAGATCGGCAGCCGCGTCCTCGGAAATCGGTATCGGAAGTAGGTACCCACGGTAACGGAGCGGAATTTATGCCGCGAATGGAAAAATAGGGAGCAAATGGGCTAAGGAGCTGCGGAATTTGTTCGGTGTACGAGTTTACGGCGCGTATACGAGCCTCGTCGGCGAGCCTTTCGACCTGCGCCACGGTAGAGCCGCACATTTCGCGCCGCCATACGTCATTAAGATTTTACGACCCTCGGGATGATGGACGGGGTCATTCTACTTACGTTCATTCAGAAACGGTTTAACCACGGCTCGAGGAGGCAATTGAGGACCTGCTACTCCACGGATGTGTTACGAAACTGGAACGAGCGTATCGACGAGCGCTTCGACCGGGCAATTCCGTGTAATTGTTGCTTCGATTTTTCCTCCCCCTCCCTCCCTCCCTCCCTCGATACGTCTTATTATTGAGTTACCCTTATCGCCAATCCAATACGGTAAAGCTTTTTTTTTTAGGCGGTCCTGCAATTTTATTTTTGTGCGATTTTTGTTATGCGGTATATGAATTTCCATTTTTTAAATGTTTCCATGTGCAATTGGATTATTTTAAGACCGCCGATAAATTCGAAAAATGCGCTTATCCACGGAGAGACGAGTCGTACCAATTCGGCAATTATGGGAACCCCATAGAAAAGGATACGGTACGAGGGACGGTAACCAGAACCGAAACCGGAATCCATTCGTTACGTCACAGTAAACCCGGAACCCTTATACTTATCTTTGCGGAACCCAATTTGAAACCGGAATCGTTATTAAGTTGCGTGGCTCCGCGATCTCTTCAATTCTTTGTCCTTTTTTGTTGCTAAAAAAGTGTCGAACATTTTTTTGAGAAATTTTCTCGTCGATTTTCATGAATTTTATTACACACTTATATTTATTTGTCGACACTCGACAGGATTTTTTTTTTTTTTTCATAAAACTACGACATTCCCGCGATTAAAAATAATTGGTTACAATTTTATTAAAAATATCAATTTTTTTGTCAATAAAGAATTATTTTAATTGCCGAATTGATTTCCGACTCCCCACGATCGAAAGTGATTACCTATAAAATTTTTATAAAATTTATAAATTTTATTAATGTGATTTTTATAAGATTTACAAAATTTATAAATTTTATTAAAGTGATTTTTATAAGATTTACAAAATTTATAAATTTTATTAAAGTGATTTTTATAAGATTTACAAAATTTATAAATTTTATTAAAGTGATTTTTATAAGATTTATCAATTTTGTCAACATTTTTTTGGTCGATTCAGAATTATTTGAATTTCCGAAAGTTCTCGATACGATGTTTCTAAAAATCTTTCGATTTCAAATCCACGGCTAACTTCGTCCTAGGTCGTTATTAATTTGCAATTAGGTCGAATAAAAACGGATGGAAATATCGCTAATCGATACTCCCATTTTTTAAGTTCCAAAAAATGTCGATACAGTAGGAATCTAAAATACACGCGAGCCTCGGTTTGCAAGAAAAAAAAAAGTTAATTGAATTGCAAAAGTGACCAAAAAAGTATGAAAATCGACAAAAAATGTTGGCCCTTATTTTGCAATAATTTTTCGCAATAATAATCGTCGCGTTAACCGCCACGTAAAATTTACGAGACTCCCTATTCGCGCCGCGTGGGTCGCGAAGGTATGCGCTATCGCGTTTGTCGTAACCAGCGCGGCCCGAACGGAAAGTTCGGTGTCGGCGGTCAACGCCTTGAATGGTTGGTGCCTTCATTTTTCTCGCTGCGGGAAAATTACTCGCACAATCGGCGATTTCTCCCATTCGCTGCAATTCCTTGTAGAATTTACAGCAACATTTTTATATTTTCACCCCCAGTATTTATTCGACGCGTTTCCTCTGAGAACGGTCGACGCATGTATGTATGTACAATCCGTGACAACGGTCCAGAGAACTCTCGGAATAGCTCCCATGCCTATGTAACGGTAGTTTAGCTTCATTATCCCCACCCGAGAGTTCTATTTTTTGGGATGGCGTAAGGCGTCGCTGCTGCCGCCGCCGCTGCCGTTGCCCCTGCCCCTGCCGCTGCCGATGATACGTCCCGATTGACGCGATACCGATACCGGTTCCGGTTTTCGGATTATCAGAAATTTCGTTTCCGGTTAGGGTACCGGATCGAAATTCTGCGATTTGTAATCCTCAAACTTCACTCCGGGGTCAAATCCACCCCGGACAATTTCGAAATTCCAAAATCGAAAATGTTCTTTTTTTTTTCATTTTTATTTTCTGTATAAAATTCCTGGATCGTCAACGTAAAAATCGTTTTTTTTTTGAATGTACGCTATGGCAATAATTTTTCCTTGAAGTATCGTTTCTTGAGAGTAACCTTTTCAATTTTTAGCTTCATGTATCGAAATTCGCAAAAGATGCGATTTTTTGAAAGAAAATGAAAAAATTGTTAAGCGTCCGTAGCGAAAAAAAGAAGAATTTGGAGCAGAAGTAATAAAAATTACAAGAACAAGTATTTCGAAAAAATACAAATTGTTCATAAAAAGTAGAAAAATTAGTAACAATGTTCGCTTTACGTCAAAAATGCACGGTTATTGATGTTTTTTTCCAGCGACTTTCATAATTTTCGCGATTCCTTCTTTACCGACGCGCGATGTCGATCGACTTTTCGTACTCACGAACTTTTCCAAGTTCCAAAAGACGCGAGATTTCCCATAAAGCGACGTTTCCGAGTATTTGCAAAAAAACCACTCGGGTATCGGTTCCCCTTTTCTACCGATTCTCAAAAATATTTCGATAACCTATATGCCAAGGGCGAATGCATGTAGTAGTACACACACGCCATGTACTACACGTGCCATGGAATACGGTAAATATTACCAATTCTTCGTACGCTCGTTTCGTCCGATATCAAATAAAACAAACGGATTTCCATTTTGACCCGCGAAGGCATAACGAAAGAAAGAGAGGAGCTTCAATCAAAATTCATCGACTCGCCGATCGACCCGTTTTTTTTTTTCGCGAAAACCGCATTCGCGCGATAACGATATTTCCCGTGAAAAATATCTTTATCTTTGAAAATACCTACGCGTATTCGTAAAAAAAAAAAAAAAAATTTCCAACTTACGGGGTACCGCGGTCCGAGTGTGCGGCACTGTTACTTCACGGCTGTGTCGGAGAGTGCAGGTGGGCCGAGATCCGCCGAAGGCGGCCGAACCAAAACTCGGGGGAAACCCGAACGCCGAGACTCGGCGAGAACTGTTGTTAGAGTATTCAGTTTTCAGTAATGCCTTGCATGGTCCGGTCTACCGTTGCGGAGTAGAGTTCGTGACGCTAAAGATTCGCTGGTTTTTTTTTTTCATTTCTCATCACTCGTAGTGTTCGTGAAGTGATTTAATACGAAGAACGTGGAAGCGGATTCGCCCGAAAAAAAAAAGAAAAAAAAAGAATATACTGGAATTTCGAACAGTTGTCGTGTGTGTTTCTGTCAAGGGAGATAAGTTGGTACTGGTTCGATCGAGAGAAACTCGACCCTTGGAAAAACTGACATCCCCCGACCCGCAAAAAACCGATTCTTTCGCACGAAAGGAGCAAATTTCACCGTCCACCGAGAGAGGGCTTCTTTCGATGCAGTGTATGGACTACGAAAAATCCACGATGCTGTCATCAATGCCAGCTAAATAATAATGTGGTGCGACGTTGGTCAGGTGAGTGTCGGCCCGACGTTTCCCCCATTGTCGTCGCTCCGAGTCAAAATCCTCCCGATCGACGGATTTCCAGCGAGAAAGGTCGTTCCCCGGGGGTGGTCCCTCGCCTATTATTATATTTTCAACTGACCCTTGTCCCGTTGAAACGAATACGCGAAAATACTTTTTCCCCGTGACTGTACCGGTACATTCCCCCGAAAAAAAAAGGAAGGACCCTACCCCGATTTCATGAAAATCAGGCTTAAAATCAACCATATGCTACAAATATCGAGGTCCCTTAAAAGATTGTATCCGCGAAGACGCAAAATCCGCGTATTCTCCTGAGATCCCGGAGATTCGAAGTTATCCGTCGGAAAAGGACGGATTCCGTTTTTCTGCTTCGGCTGCGTAGAGCGAGTGTCCATAAGTTTGCCCGTTTTGTCGGGCCCCGTACATACACGCGTCGCGTGGACTTTGGATGGACCCTCGGTTAAAGGGATTATTATTTTTGGTGGACCCGCGAAGATAAATCGCGGGTCCGGGAAAGAAAAAAAAATGCGAATGCGAATGCGAATGCAAATCCGCTGGGAGCCCTTTCGGGAGCGAAACTAGATTCGCGCTGGCCATCGGAAGGAAACTGTGGTTGGAGTGTTGTTGTCAGATTTGACGCATGGTAACCTCGTGTTCGGTAGTTTGAATTCGAAGCGATCCCGCGTTTCCTTGTGCTTTAGTGAGAGGGCGGGGAATGATGGGTGCGCGGGGTGAAGGTAAACGCGCGAAGGTAGGCAGGCAAGGAGAGGGGTTGCTTGCGTTCTCCCGATAGCTATAGTTATAGCTATAGCTATAGCTATGACTCTGCTTTGCCGATGCCGCTGCTGCTGCTGCTGGCTCTAACTATATGTACTTACATTAGATATACGCTCTACGGCAAAGCGGTGGTAGCGAGTAATAGCGAGAAGAGTGAGAGGGTGCGCTTTCTTTCCTTCTCTCCGCTTGCATACAGGGTGACCTAGGAAAATAAAATGAATAGGAGAATGATTGTACCTCCTTTAACCAATCTTTTCCTATCCTTTCCTTTCCTTTCCTTTCCTTTCCTTTTTTTTTACTATGTTTCAAACGCGAGTACGTGGAAGGATGCAGTCTAACTTTTACTCGGACGCTAGAACGATATCAAACCAACGTTATTTTTATTTATTTTTTTTTTTCGTTACTTTGAATTAATAATTAAACATAATTTTGAACGTTATCTTGGTACCATTATTGTCCGTAAAATTATATTTTTCACGAAAATTCGACAACTCGAATGTTACCGAAGAGGATCGATATCGCACCATCGAAATATTTAATTCAAATGAATATTCGATATATTCTGAAAATAAGGGAAAATAAAGGAACTTTTTTTCTTTCAAGCTTGGCCCCGACTCGAGCCTTTCAGCCACTTTCTCCGTTTATCGGGAAACGCACGCTTATGCCATCTGGTTTCGCAGCGATGAGTATGCCTCAATTTGGGATTACCTGGGATCGAAGAAAACCCTTTCCCACCTTCTGGATTTTTAAAATAATAATTAACCAATAAGAAGGAATACATAGAATCGAATTGAGTTTTTTTTTTTCTTCTTCAAAATTACGTAATTCGTTCCGATTTGCGCACCAGGGAGAACCTAACGTTACATTATTATGATGCGAAATTTAACCAGGGTTGGTTAGGGTATAACTCACTTCTCTCTCTCTCTCTCTCTCTCTCTCTCTCTCTCTCGCTATATATGTTATGCATCGCTCTGCCTCTGTCTCTCGCTCTCTCTTTAGTCGGAACTTGGGACATTGGGAGGGAGATTATGAGCAGCCATCGAAGGGACAGGCAGGCGACGTTAGTAACGTTTAGGCCTACGTTGCCATGGTTACGCCAATGACAACACTCCTTGGCTAGGAACTCATACTGTGTGGATGAGCGGAGTGTGTATGTGTGTGTATGAGCTATACTAGCGAGCGGGGATGTGTTGAGCTTGTTTATTTTTTTTTCCTTATTACGTTTGGCTCCAACTAACCAATAAGTGCGCATGGTTGATTTTTTTTCCCGAAAATGTCTCTTACCGACGATGGACCTTGTATGGAAAATTTCTGCAAGGAAATTTTCCACTTTTATCAATTATAACTTTTTTTTTGGTACTTTTTTTCACAATTACAACAAATACTTTTGGTACAAAGAATCGCCGACAAGCTCGATTTATTTCGAAGTTTTATCGTAACGGAACTTTTAATTAGAAACGCGTCTAACGAAAATTGCCAACTCGCAATATCGTTCTTTTTGGAACGAAAAGAAAAAAAAACCTCTATTTTCAGTACCGGTCCCGGTTTTCGACCGCAAAAGCGCAACTCCGAAAGATAATCGGGAATTTGAAAAGTCGTAGAGTCAACGTCATCGGTTTCATTTTTCGTGGATTCGATTGAACCGCATCGGCAACGAATATCCGAGAAATAATTGCAGTGGATGAGTAAAAGCTGCTGTTGTGTGTGTGTGTGTGTGTGTAGCGCCAGAGATTGTATATTGCGATGAAAATTAGGATTTGTTTCGATAGTTGAACAAAAGCGGGTTACCGATACTCTTCCTCACACCCGCATCCACTCCTTCTCCCTTGCTCCCTTTCTCCCGTTTTTCGTTCCCCGCATTCTTTTCCACGTGGGTTTCCCTCTTCTCATCCCTCCGTGTAACACATACACGCGTACACACAAAATTCGCTCCCTCGTTCTACTTCCGGTCTCCCCCTACCCACCCTCCTTGCTGTAGAAACCAGGAAATTCCATTTCGCTTCAACGTTATGTGACGTAGGCTATCCATCCCTTCGTGCGTCGTCTTCTTCTCCCCCCCCCCCCCCCCCCCTTCGACGTCTTGGTGTTTATGTTTGTAGATGCATTTTCTGCTGCATTCTCCAAAGTATCAATAATAACAACAACAACAACAATAGTAATAATAATAATAATAACAGTAGGAACCTCTCTAACCGGTCTAATGGGGTCAGGGATACCCCAACAATTTTAATTTATTCCAAAAAAAATTGTACATAAAAATAGAAAATTCCCGAATTTGTTAATAATGGATTATCGTTCGATTCTAATAAATTGCGATACCGATATACTGTAATTTCCTATTTTTAACCCTGAGAGGTCGCGCGGGGTCGCAACGACCCCAGCCATGATTAATACGTCGAGCGCGGCGCGGCGCCGCGGTCCCCGGGGACCGACGCTGAACTTTCCATTCGGGCCGCGCCGATTGCGACAAATGCAGTGGCGTATACCGTTGCGCCCCACGCGGCGTGAATAGGGAGTCATAAATTTGTCGCCGCGTAAAAATTCAGGATATTGGTTCGAAGCTTTTAGAACGAGAATTTCACGGCAAAGAAATTTTTATCTAATTTTCAAAATGGCGTAAAAAAGGAACCATTTTTGCGCTTTTGGGGTCATTTTGACCCCTGATAGTCTCTAAGGGTTAATAAATATTTGTATTTTTATCACAAAAAAAAAATTTGGAATTTGTTGAAATTTTTTCTACATTTTTGGAGAGAAAAAAAATCGCGATTTTCGCACAATTGACGCGATTGAACGATATTTTGTCGTGGAATTGCTTGGAAATAAAAAAAGAAGAAGAAAAAGCTCGCGCGTAGAAAACGTCGTTTGAGATGAATCTTCGAATATGATGATGATCCGCATATAAGCGTAACGAGCTTGGCTCCAAATAGACTTATCGAAGTAAGTCTAGCGGAATAATAGGTGTTGAACGCGTGCGGTCTGGCGCACCGTGTATCTCTTGTATCACATTGTCAATGCGAAAACCGGAGAGAACTCTTTCCCTCGTGTTCTTTCTTACCTACCCCCTGATGTCTGACAAAAGAAAAAAAAAACGGAGAATCGCTTGGATAAATTAGAAATTGACATTCTTTTTGTGACTTTTCTTTCCATTATTTGCTTTTACGTTATTCTTCGCTTTCCATGATTCTTTTCGTTATTGAATTCACCCTTAAAGGGCACTTCGGGTCGGGGTGACTCGAAAAAAAAAAGAAAATGAAATTTTTTTTTATTTGTTCCATCGAAGTTGATTTTTTGAAGTACTAGAAATTATATCAACCGGGTTATATTACGTTGTAATTTCGTAAATCAAATAAATTTTCACAAATTATTATCATATTACAATTGCATGAATTCAATTATAATGTTACAATTCAGTAAATTCAATTATAATAGTTATGCAAAAAAAATTATTCAATTATAATAGTTATGCAAAATAAAGAAAAATGGCATTTTTTGCAAAATAAAAAAATTCCATTTTTTTGCAAAATATAAAAATACCATTTTTTGCAAAATAAAAAATACCATTTTTTGCAAAATATAAAAATACCATTTTTTGCAAAATAAAAAATACCATTTTTTTTGCAAAATAAACAAATACAATTTTTTTGCAAAATAAAAAAATTCTATTTTTTGCAAAATAAAGAAAAATACCATTTTTTTGCAAAACAAATAAATACCATTTGTTGCAAAATAAGAAAAAATACCATCTCTTGCAAAATAAAAAAGTACCATTTTTATCAAAATAAACAATTCTTCGGGTCACGCAGCCCCGGAATGGGCTTTAAGGGTTGATTCCATTTTCGTGACGTTGCGTAACGAATTCTCGAAAATGATCCTTATTCCTCTTGAACCTGTAGTTCCAAGTTGGGATCGTTTCCAGGGCACGATAATAAACCAGAGCCATCTCTCTTGATCCAATAACGATGCAGATTTTATCGAATGAATGAATGAATGAATGATTGAATGAATACACACACGTGCGCGCACACACTCAACCACACACACTCACACTCTACTCAACTCACTCACTCACTCACTCTCGCGCACAAACACAGACACACATACGCGCGCGCGCGCAACTACATACATTTGGGAGATTCGTCAACGGTCGAATGTTTGTCGATCCATTGGGTTTGTCGGTAAACGTCTATTGTAAATTTGCCCTTGAAGCCAGTCGATGTGGTATCTATCGATTGTAAGAAGTGTGTAACGATGCAAATGAGACGTAGGCCGTTCCCTGTGTGTATAAATATACGTACATATACTATATTTAACGGGCGCGTGTTAGTACACCGATCGTAAGTACAAGTAGACCAGGAATTAGTACAAGTTCGTATACCCTATCGGTTGTGGTTACTTTCCGCTATTGACTGACGGAGAGGAACGGAGAGAGACAGAGAGAGAGGGAACGAGGAAAGGAGGGCAATGCAGGCGAAAGATGGAAAGTGATAGAGAGACAAAGATAAAGAGGGACAGGGAACGAGCGTGCGAGCGAGAGAGAGAGAGGGAGAGAGGGAGATATAGAGTCAGTTGGAAGTAACGATCCCCGAGTTGTATGTAGCATAGTAAGTCCACCGGCTGCCATTAATAAGAGAGATATCGACGCGCGATCTGTCAATAGGCCTCTCATTCATAAAATCACCCTCGTCTCTCTATGTACTTGCGTTTAAACTGTGTTTGAAAAGCACGTGCTGCTGCTGCTGCTGCTACATACTACTGTTAGGTAGCTTGTGGCCTGCCACCAACTGTTGACGTGATTTACGCACCTTCTCCTCTTTTAATACTTGGCTCGCCTATCTCGCTTTCGTGTCCATACCTTTGCTTACACACGGCCAATTTATATGCAGGCATCGAGCATCCAAATGTCTTTACTCTGCTTTTTTATTATTCTTATCGTCATCGTCATTATCATCGTTACCATTATCACTGACCCTACCGTGACGTCACATACGTGTATTTTAAATGGGCAGCGTGTCCTTTGATCCGCTCATGGTAACTTTAGTGTTGTTATTATTATTATTATTATATTTTTTTAAACATTTTTGAAAACAATATGTACCAACTATTATTAAAAGTTTTTTTTATGGGGGGGTGACAAAATCAACACCTCCCATGCGATGTAACATTTTCTTCATTGGCCGGGGTACGAAACGCCCCAGTTTGCCATTTACGTTGTTCCGTTATAGAGAATCAACTGAAAGAATTTCGTAATTATACAAATTTCAAAAGAGAAAAAGTGTCCCAACTTATCGAAAGTCATCCCGTTACGTAACTATATACGCGCTCATGCAAAAGGCACGTCTCCTAAAGGACCCGTAAGGCCATGGAGAAGAAGTAATAGTAGTACCTGCTGGAGAGTATCTTCATTCATTGTGGTACCGTAACGAGAGAATACACGTTTGGCAGCCCTTATTAACAGGTGGTATTGTACTTCAGCACGACGAGCCTTCTCCCTCCCTCCCCCTCTCTCTCTCTCCCTCTTTCTTTGCACGATGTTTTCGCACGTCATTTTTACTAAAACCGCCCGAGGGTCGTCTCCTTAACCTTCCGTAAAGGGATTGTCATATAGTATTCGTTTATTACCCTCTTTAGTGCTCCACTACGCTCGTAGCATGCTTATTAACTCTCCCTCTTACCCCCTGTCTCTCTCTCTCTCTTTATGTTTCCCATGTATATATATATGTATACGCTAGGCAAGTATCTCTTGTGGCGCCGCCAGTTGGCGGAGAATAACTACTCTGGGGTGAGAAATGGCTTCCATACCACGTGTCGAAATGTCACCAGTGCTTACTGAAAATTCTTGAAATAATAAAAAAATGTCATGAAATCGCAACTGTCGTGTCGCGGGGTGTAATAGCGTCGAGAGAAAAAGTAATGCTGTACATTTTTATACTTTTCCCAATCGAACCACTAATTTTTCGATGATCGTCATCGATTATTCCTTTCGCGTCACTCGCGTGAAAACTTTTCACCAATTTTCCACCTTTTGAGATACTTTTGGGACGAAAAATGCTGAAATCTACTCGTTTGCCATTACCCGAGTCATTTTACTCGAATTTCGTTTCACAATCGCTCGACGGGTCGTGGCATGCGCGCGCATTTCGCCGTCCGCCTAAAGTTGCGCGTGAACGCCATAGGGCGGCGCACCAATCGACTCGGAGTGACACTTGCCTAGCGTATGCCCAGTGGTCTCTTCTTGTCACACTTCTCCTGCACGTGTACGCGTATACTTTTGTGCGTGTGTGTATGTATGTATGTGCATGTGTGTTAGTCTTCTTCTGGCAAGAGATCCGTCAAAAGTTCGTCGAACCGATTCTTTCGGGATCTCAAACTTTGATCTCCCAATTTCATGGCTGATATATAACACTCATATACCTGCACTCGCTACGGACCGACGACAATGGGATCTTCGTTGCGCGCGTTTATTAGACGCCCACCAACGCGAGGCGCGCGCGTTACGAAAATACACCTGTCGCGTATTTATGAGCATTATTACGTCGATGCGAGCGTGGTAGTTTCATTCACAAAAATGTGGCATAAATAAATGCCTCGTACATACAATGGACTCGTCCCCCACTTCCTCGAAAAAATACCCGCCGAGCCGTCGAAGAGAACACACGGCCGCGGCCCCTCGACCCTCAATTGGAGCACCGCGATTGTGGGTAGCACATTTTTCTCGCGAGTCGATATTGTACCGTTGTTGCTTTCCTTTTCCCGAAGGTTCTCGATTATTCTCGACTTTCGCGGCGATTAATTTTTTTTTCCCCAACCAATCGACGCATCGATCGAGGACAAAAATACGAAATTGTCAATTTCCACAAGTTCGGCAAAGATCATTTATTATCGCATCGAATATCGGTATGATACTAATTTTCCCCGAAAAGAATCTGATTCCAAAAAAAAAACCCGAATTGGTAGAATTATTATTTTCCAATTTTACAACTGCCCCCCCCCCCCCCCCCCCCGGTAATGAGATAGCGCACCTCCGATTAGCCAAAAACATTTTAATCGATTACTCGCTAATTATTCGGAATTTGGAAAAATGCTCCTGAACTGTTTTTCACCCTCGACCATCGCTCGATCTTATACCAGTTGCGCACACCCTGTATAAGTACCTGTGCGTTCGCGTGTCTACCTACCTACCTACCTGTCCTTTCTTGCACAATGGTACATACATACAGGTACGCGTGGGCGTAGCTGCATGTGTGTGTGTGTGTGTGTGTGTGTGTGTGTGTGTGTGTGTGTGTGTGTGTGTGTGTGTGTGTGTGTGTGTGTGTGTGTGAGAGAGAGAGAGAGAGAGAGAGAGAGAGAGAGAGAGAGAGAGAGAGAGAGAGAGAGAGAGAGAGAGAGAGAAGAAAGTAACTTTTTTTTTCCCCATCGTTATGTGTGTATCTTTGTAAGCAGCATTGCACATGTGCAATGCCGCACGAGTGACAGTTAGAGGGGAAGAAGCGTGGTGGTATACGAAAAAGAGGTTCGCGTAGAAGGATTGTTTGCGTATAACGATATAACAAGGTGAGGGAGGATGCATGTGCGATGCATCATATGCGAAAGCACGTGCGTTTGCGATAGAGTTAGAATGGATAGTTTTCAGTTGCCGACCGAAGCGCGTGTCAATGGCGTTGTATTGCGTTACGATGCGATGCGATGCAATGCGATGCGATATATCGTGATTATTCGTTTTAGCACGCGACAAACACTCCGATGTTAGTAAATGAATGAATGAATGAATGAATGAATGAATGAACGTTGTTTAATTTCATGTCAAACGTGAATATCACGAGCCTGACTCGTAATCGACATTTCGGGCCAAACATGAGTATCACGAGTCTGACTCGTAATCGACGTTTCGGGCCAAATATGAATATCACGAGCCTGACTCGTAATCGACATTTCGGGCCAAACATGAATATCACGAGTCTGGCTCGTTGTTTAATTTTATGCCAAACGTGAATATCACGAGTCTGACTCGTTATCGACGTTTCGGGCCAAACACGAATATCACGAGTTAGGCTCGTTGTTTAATTTCATGTCAAACGTGAATATCAAGAGTTAGGCTCGTTGTTTAATTTCGTGTCAAACGTGAATATCACGAGTCTGACTCGTAACCGACGTTTCGGGCCAAACATGAATATCACAAGTTACTTATTTTGAAGCCTTTGCGAATAAAGAAATTTCCTAAAAAGTCGTTGAAAGTAGTGGCGCACATTTGGCGCCAGTCGGACGCAGGGGGTTGATTTGGTGCTATCGATCCTCGGGAAGCCGGTCTTATGTTTCTCGAATGTTGCTTAGATAAGCGCCATAATTCGAAATTCCAAATTCGAAAATCAAGCTCCCATTTGCGAATATTTATGAATTTCCAAGCGAAAATTCGTACCTTTCGCGGTGACTCGAGATTCGCCTTGAAATGAAAGAAATACGAAATAATAACCTGGAAATATTTTGGAAAAGTTATTATTTTCCAATTGGGTCATTTCCAAAAGTTCGTCAAGGAATTTCGTTACAATTATTTATTGTTCGATCGAGTATCGGTCTAATGTTCATTTTCCCCGGAAAGGATGTGATTCCGAAAAAAAAATCGAATCAGCGGAATTATCATTTTTTCAGTTTAGCAATATTACATTTTCTCGTAGAACGTCGATATTTCGATTGTTTGCCGAGAAAATGCTCGATCCATGGGGAGAAAATAGGATAAAGTAAAATTTCTCCACGACTCCTCCATTAAGCGGTTAGTTTTAACAAGAAATATGAAAGGACGTAGAAGGTGGATTGGAGAAAGTGTTGGAAGTTGTGTTAAAATACTCCGTTCACCGTCGAGATAAAAGCGTAGAAGGGCGTATAAGTGAAATGAAACGTTGCAGCGAGAAGAAAGGTTTGCGCTAGAAATTACAGTCCGAGGTAGTCAAAAATGTGACGGAAGTGTCACAATTGCGCCCATAATTATGAAAATTGGTCTAAGTCGTATTTTTTTGTGTCGATAAATTCCAAGGATTTCTTTGGAAAAAAAAAATCAAAAATGTTTTTTTTTTACATTCTAAAACATGGAAAGTTGGAATTTTATTGGTCTCGATTAACCCCTTGCACTATTTTCACGAGTCTGACTCGTGATGAAAATTTTCGGCCACGCTTGAATTTCACGAGTCAGGCTCGTTGTTTAATTTCACGTCAAACGTGAATATCACGAGTCTGACTCGTGATAAAAATTTTAGGCCTCACTTGAATATCACGAGTCCGACTCGTAATCGACGTTTCGGGCCAAACATGGATATCACGAGTCTGACTCGTAATCGACGTTTCGGGCCAAACATGGATATCACGAGTCTGACTCGTAATCGACATTTCGGGCCAAACATTGAATATCACGAGCGGTACTCGTGGTGTTTTTCTTTTCAATTATTATTTCCCAATTAACGGAGCGATTATTTTCCAATTTGATAATTTCAAAAGCTCGGTAAGAAATTTCCTTACAATCGTTTCTCGTTGGATCGAATATCGGTGTGATACCAATTTTCAAACGAAAATAACGTAACTCCAAGGAACCTCGAATCGGCGGAATCACGGATTCGCGGAACACGTGTTTTTTCACGGCACCGAAAGCCGACCACGAGTTGTCGGTAGGTGCACCCACGGGTTTCGTATGAAAGAAGTAGTAAAATACGGTACAAAGCAAACATAAGAGTAGTATTATGCTCGTAAAAGACCGCATACACACACATGCACATAGGCACACGTAGAGAGAGAAAGAGAGAGAGAGAGAGAGAGGCGTGCACACATAATAACAAGGGCGATGTCACCGCACTTGTCGGAAGGTTGGCCGTGAATGAAATACCTATTTACGTGTAGCCGAGTTAATAACGAGTCACAGTTGGCACATGTTTACCTTCTCTATCGGCAAAAACTCACGGGTAGGGATAAAGGAGGGAACTGTCATCGGCATGTTGTGTGTTGTGTATATCGCATATATATATAATGTATGCACATTAAAGGGTTAGGCGAGGTGGGAGAAAGAAACCACGTGGATCGTTGCATTTCAACGAGTTATCCCCCGACGCATCGGTGTTAAACGTTGACACTTATCGAACTCCTCTCTCGTATGTCATCATGTAGCGGTCACGCGTTCGCTTCGCATGTGTCACATGCTGCCTCCCTGTGTGTATACACACACACATACACACACACTTGATACATAAAACTGTCGTTTGTTTTCTCTCATTCCTTCCTTCCTTCCTTCCTTCTTTCCACCCCTCCCCCTCTTTTCTCTCTCTTATGTACTTTATCCGTTCTTCTTCTTCTTCTTCCTCTTCTTAGGGAAACCTACATATATACACACACAAAGGCATATTATGTATATGTACGTGTAAGTGCGAGAGAGGTAGGTAGGTAGGTCTCTCCCTGTGAAAAGAAATATAGTATACACTCAGGATGGATCTGCCGAAGATCACGTGCTGCGCATAACTTACGTTGCTGCCACCACTCCTTTCGGCACAGCACGTGCCCCGTTTGCCGTGTTCGATTCCGCAATTCGATCGAATGTTACAGGATCTCTCGAACAGTCAGTCGCCTTCTGGCGATGACACGCGATGCACTTTTACAAAAAATCGCTACGCCGCTTGCTCCCACGTTTCTCTTCCACGAACTCGCGTTTCCCGAAAAAGTAAAAAATTACGACCACTCGTCACGAGGAATACGCGCAACAAATTGATCGATCCCTTTTTCGTCAATTTCGATTTTCATTATTATTATTATTATTATTATTATTATTATTATTATTATTATTATTATTATTATGATTATTATGATTATTAATTGTATTCTTATTATTACTATTATTATAATTATCATTATTATTATTATTATTGTTGAACACGCAGTATCTTTTACGTCCAAGCTGCGAAATTCGATATTTATGCATTTTTACCGATGAAAACTCCCCTTTTTTTTAGGCCGTCGATGGTAAGAAATGCCTTTTTGGAAATCAATTGCTTTCATTTCGAAATTTACCGCGAAATTAACGGCCACTGGACTTTCGGTTCGGGCCGCGCCGCTCGTTACAAATGCATGCAATAGTACATGCCGTTACGACCGATTTTGCGAATTCAGCGAATCAAACTTTTCTTTCAACTTCATTTAATTTTTTTCATGCGTGTTGCTACAAAAATTGAAAAGAAATAATCGTGAAGTTTTGATACTTTTTCCGAATTAATTTTTTTGCTCCTAATTAAAGTAATTAGTAACGGTACGATTAGTATTTTTTCTTGATTTTACGAAAATTATTTAAAATTAGCATCAACGCTTTAATATTTTCGAGCCCGTTCAAGCCGAGCCGAGTGTGACGAATGCGATAGCGTATACCCTTGCGCCCCACGCGGCGCGGATAGGGAGTCGCGTAAATTCAACGCCAACGTTAAAACGCGCAACGGAAAATTCGCACGAATTCGGATAAAATTTCCGATCCCGATCTTCGTCCCGGAGCGTCCCCTTATTTACACCCGCGACTTCACGCAAATATTTACGCAAAGTCGCACGAAGAAACTGAATATTCCAAAACGATATCGGAAAAGAAAAGAAAAAAAAACATTTATTTACATTCCACGGGTTTCCCCCTTGGTCGCCGAAGATACGTGCATCGGCTTCGTAAGTTCCGCGCAACCGGGTCGGAATGGAGTCCTTTCCCCCTCTAGAAGGAACAAGGACGTACCAAAAATCGCCTTGTTTATGCTCGAGCCTACGTTAGCGCGGTCCGTCTTCTTCTTCTTCTTCTTTCCACACATTTCTTTATCGAAGCACGTGGAAGAGTTCACGAAAGGTTATACAGGTGGCAGCAAAAGGCAACGTGTGACAAACAATACACGCGTATATGTTTTTCTCCCTTTCTCGCTCCGTTGTTGTGTCGTCGTCGTCGTCGTTCATGTAAACGCGCGATTGGACGGATACTCGTACGCGCGAGTGTGAGTGCGAGCAGCGGCACACACAGACACGCAAGTGTCTATAGGTATGTCGTATACCTACACGTCGGGGATTCTTGCGCAAGAGACATACGTATACATGATCCGTATGCGCATACATATTCATATACGGTATGCATATAGCACGTGTGTGTGTGTGTGTTTTTGAGGGCTGTACTTGCAAACGTACGGCACTCGTACACTTGTATGGGTGTAAACGCGAGAGTGTGAGGAGTGGGGGGAGGGGGAATCACGTAACGCGATGTCGCGTCGCTGCGTTTCTTTTCTCCCTCTTTCTCTCTCTCTCTCTCTTTCTCTCTCCCACCTACGCTCTTTTGCCAAGGCTCTAAGAGTCTTGATAGCCTTTAACGAGACCCACGGTATGAGATACTCGACTCGACTCGAGTCGAGTCAATTTTCTTCGCTCGCATAAGTATAAACCTTACGCTGAAATCAGCGTTCGGCGGAGAGCTAGCTAGTAGCTCTCTTTCGGTGGTTGTTACGTTCTTCTCTCGCGTTATGCAATACGAGGAAGATTCTTCAGTCGGTACGACTCGCCTAAGACTCGCCTCCTGCTCGCCCGGTCGCTCGCCCGCCGGCTCGCTTCGCTTCTTTATTTCCCTGTGACGTTTTGCGGGTCACTCGTTCGATAACTCTCGTCATTTACTTTTCCATATATCGATCTGCAGTAGTAGTAGTAGTAGTTTCCTTGGAAAGCGGCTCGAAGCTCGCGAGAATTACTTATCGCCGCGAATATACGCGCGCGGAGCTTCCGAATGATTATGCAAAAACGCAGCTTTTACCGCTCGCTCGTCACCCCTTTTTTTTATCGCGACGTTTCCTCCGGGGGCTTTTCCATTTTCCCTCTTTTTGCCAAAACTCTTTCCGGATACGAGAGATGGCGCGGTCGAATATTTACCCCCCCCCCCCTTCGTTTGGGAAATTCGGTGGAGTCATTTTTTTTTCTTTTGCCCCTTTGTCGTTCTTTCGGAATTTTATTATTCCAGTCGAGGTCCCTCCGCTCGACGCCGTTGTGCGTTCGCCGGCAACCCCGATCTCGGTAATGAATCGAAACGAGGGTAACGCGAGAAAACGAAGGTCGTAAAAGCTAGGCCCCCCCCCCCCTCCTTTTTTTGTTCCGGGACGTCTCCGCGGATGTCGCGTATCTCGAAGACGTCGCGTTGCGTAAGCTTCCCGCTGAGTTGCGAGCGTGTCTGTGCGAGACACGACCAGTGGCCGGGGGGGGGGGGGGGGGTCGTCGTTGTTCGCCCCTACGTAAGTTAACGCGTTGAGCGCGGCGACAAATTTCTATGACTCCCTACTATTCGCGCCGCGTGGGTCGCAATGGTATGCGCCATTGCGTTTGTCAGAATCGGCGCGGCCTGAATGGAATGTTCAGTTTTGGTCGCCGCGTGTAAACGAGACGATCGCGGTCTTTTCGAAGTAAAACGATCTCGAAATGTACATACATATAATACCCGAGTCTCGTTAAACGGAACGCGAGGAATCGAATTCCGCGAAATTGCGAATGAATCAATCCCGACGATGGAACAATTGCAGTTTGTTTCCAGATCAACTTCGGTTATAATGCGATTCGCTCCAGGAACTATGCACCTTTTTCCTGAAAGTTAATAAATTCTTTTTGGTTTTCGTAGTTGCTTTTTTTTTTAAATTTTATTTCCAAGTATTCGCCTCCTCTTTGCCAAGCTCTTTTTATTCTTTTCTTTCCTTTTCTTTTCTTTTCTTTTTTTTTACTATTACGGAGAGCTTGTAAATTTTCAGCTGAAAGTTTTTTCTACTTGGTTGGAATTTTCTCGTCTTTTTCGCCTTCCTTTTTTGAATCTAGAAAAGGCTGCTGCTGCTGTTGCTGCTGCTGCTGCGAGGAGTCAGTGTCCTTTAAGTTAGTTAAACGCGTGCGCGAATCGACGGAAATTGAAGTCGCTGGTGGGGAAGGAGAACGAGGTGGGAGTCACAAGGGTGGTTCGCGCGAGGGTGGTTGAGTGGGAGCGAGAGATGAAGGGGTGGGGGGGAGCCGATCCTCGCGAGTGTGTGCGTTTATGGCACACGGTACGTACACACCTACGAGGGGCTGCTTGAAATACACGTTGGCGCCACGACGGCGGCTTTTCGAAGTACAGCCACGTGCGCTCGCTATCGAACGGATGCCCTCTCCCTCGATCTTCTCTCTCCGTCTCTCTCCTCGTTTTGCACCCCAACCCTTAAATTTCTCTCGTTCTCTACTGTCATACCAGCCTACATCTTCGCGTCTGTGCGCGTAGCCACGTATATACGTAGTACCCACACACACGTATATAGGAACACATCCACTACCTATGGATAAATATATACGACGGCTGCACCGAACCATGGATGCGGCGTACACTTACACACAGACACACAGACACGTATCCACGCGCGCGCGCGTCCCTTTCCCCACGTAGACGAGCCATATAGGTTATGTATATGTATGTGTGCGTGTATGTATATATATATATACTCTCCTCTGTATTTCGGAACGAGCTGGGTATATTGCAAGCGTAATGTTAGATTGCTCCGTTGTGTACGTGTATCCCGCGTGTATGTATATGCGCCTATACGCTTATGGCGTTCCCAATAGCTCGAAATTTGTATGACGCCGTTGTCCGTAAAAACGTCGAATTTTGGAAGTCGGGGAGAAGAAAAACGAAGGAAGGATCGTTATGTTCCGGAAAAAATGCGATTTTACGTTGAAAATGTTTGGAAAGAAAGTCGGGACGAAGACGGTCGGTTACGAGACGCGATGGAAATGAGGAGGTCCCCGTCTCTTTGGAAATGACGAAAGACACGGACCAAGGGAACGATGTCCAAAACGTCGACGTAATTTCTAACGCATGAAAAATGATATTCCGAGAGGATCAGACAGTGACGAAAGCAAGAAGAGAGGACATATATCGCTTGAGAGGACTCAAAATGGCCGCGAGTGGCCTCAAAATGGCCGAAAAGCGTACTTTTGGTTCATACGTTGCGGCCGAGCCGGTTACGACAAGGACAGCGATCCACGTGGCGCGAATAGGGAGTCGTGCAAATTTGGCGCGTCAAATCATTATTATTATTATTATTATCATTATCATCATCATCATCATCATCATTATTATCATTATTATCATCATCATCATTATTATTATTATTATTATTATTATTATTATTTTACCGATTATCGCTTTAATGGACACTCCGTATATACGCGCTTTGGGGAATAATTTATCCCGGAGCGTTCGATAAATATCTCGAAGAAATGGTCAAATCACTCGTGGCCTTGAGAATCGTACCTTTTTTTTCACGCCCGAACGAAATTTTTCTTTTCCAAACTGTCCCAAAATGTGCCAGTAAAATATGAGAGGAATAGTTGGAAAAAAAAAACAAAAAAAAAGAAAGAAGAGTTTTTGGAATACAGGTGAGACTTGAAAAGGTACAAGGTGTACTCATCGGGTACGATTCCACGCGTGCTCTCATACTCGGATGAGTCCTCCTAGTGCGGCTCTCACAGTCGAGGAATTTTCAAGGTACACGCGTACGTGCCGTATAAGCGTGTGTGTGTATATAAAAACACATTCACGTAGAAGCCGCGTATGCGTGAATATAAACGTTCGGTATGTATGAGAGAATGATGTTTGGATTCGTACATATTCATACGCGAGGGGTTGGTGCGTATGTGAGCGTAGCGTCACATCCTTCCAAACCAGTTTTACACGGACGACGCAACTGATACTTACGTCCTCCTCGAGATCGTCTCGATCTCTCTTTCTTATTTTTCCCCACGCCGCTCTCTTTCCCCCCCATCAACCATTTTTCTTCCAAAGCTCCGAGATACTTTGACTCGCGATAATATTACGAATCAACCCCTTCAAAAATTCCAGACACTTTTTCACCCTTTCCAATTCCCTTTTTTTCCTCGAATTTCGTCGAGAAGTTCCTTTTTTTCCCCGTATATCGGTGCTGCCATCTAGCCGAAAGTAGGTTCGCGAAAAATTCGATCTCGATACCCCAAGGATTCGCAAAAAAATTTGGCTCTCAGAAATATACAGGGTGTGCGGTGTAAGGCGTCAAGCCGAGAGATGGCGGTAGACGGTGAAAAATTGAGAAGAAAAGTTATTTACCATTTTTCGAAATTCCCAATAATTATCGAGTAATTAATTGAAATGTTCTGGCCAATCGGAATCGCACACCCCGTATATATATATATATATTGCGTTTTCCTACGCCGTTGCGTGTACGCACCGATTCCTCCCCCACTCCCTCCATCTTCTCCTGCCATTTATATTATACACAGTAGCCTAGAGAGTACGGTTTTCTCTTCGTTCTCCTTCGAGGTTCAGGTTGGGTTGTTTTTTTCTTTTTCTATTTTTTTCTTTTTTTCAGGAACTCCTGAAACTAAGCTTCCCCAACCGTACCCCAGCCCCAACGGAAAATCTATACGAGGGGAATTCTACTCGCCGCCCAACTCGATACTGCGCGCTTCAGAAGTCACCTCAATTTTCGAATCGGGTCTCCTCTCTCCCATTGCTTTTATTGTAATTACTCGCGGCGACCGTTTCGAAAAAAAAAAAATTAAAAAATAAGAAAAGAAAAAGCGAGCTCCGCCACGAGAATGTCCGTCCACCCCCGAGCGCTTTAAAACCTTGCCCGGGGAAATTCGAAGGAATGGAAAAATCGACGGGATCGAATCAAAGCGGTTGCGTTTGTACTTCCACTCCCCGCCGTTGATGCGGTGGATCGTTAGCGGCGGTGATAAAAGTGTTTTCCAAGCTCGAAAAATATCGTTATTTGAGGAGCTCGAAAAGGAGGTTATGTTTCACTTGGACGTCGCATTGAAGAACGACTAACGCGATGACGTAATTTCGAAATGATCGAACAAGGAAAAAAATGCTTGAAATCGGGGTAATTAGCGTTTGAAGCTGAAAGTACAATCCAATAGCCCGATAACGTTATACACATGGAGAGTCCCATTGAATTCATCATAACAGTCCTAATCATAAATTTCCCAAAAGGCTTTTTTTTGCCCCGATAGCCTACGTGAATAGGCCTGTATACAAGTAGAAGCGACAGGAGTAGATGATGAGGGGCAAAGAGAGAGGGACATGGAACGTGCCAGACAAAGAGAGACGCATTACTCGCGCAAGGGGCGTTGCTATGGTAACTCCTGCTCTTTCTACCCCCTCGCTTGCTCGTCAGCAAAAGCTGGAAAGAGGGAGAGCGAGCGACAGAGGGAGAGAGAGAGAGGATATTAGGTACATCTACACTCGCATACACGTGTGTGTATAAAATATATAATATATATATATGATACACACGGACGAGGTTTATACGTGTGCTGTATGGGCACACGCATATAGGTACTGGTTACTTGTATGCGGGGAAGGATATCGTGGGAGTAAGAGAGAAATCATTTGTAGGCGAGGCCGGGCGAGAGAGACGGAGATAGAGCCGGAGCGTGTGTTAAGAGAAACTACTGTATGTTGGACAAAGATGAAATGAGAGAGAGAGAGAGTAGCACGAACACGTGAGAAAGAGAAGGGAGAGGTTTAAAGAGAAATAGGTGGCTAAAGTGCGAGAGAGAAAAATAAAGAGGAAAGGAGAAAGAGAGGTAGAGAAAGCTGTGTTAAGAGCCAAGAAGAGGGAGAATGACGAAGGAAAGATAAAGAGGTGGAATGAGGATTGGCGTGAGAGGAATAGAAAGAGGGACGAAACGGAGAGGGGGGTTGAGTGAGAGATGGCGAGGGTGAGAGAGAGAGAGTGAGAGAGGACGATCGAGAAGGCTGCCAAACGCGGGGCCACCAGTGCAATCAACCCGCCTGTGAGGGTAAAACTACCCCGAAGTCAGACGAGTATACGTACGTACATTCCAGAGGGGGGTGTACCAGCTATAGATAATAAGTGTATTTCTATACAAATACACATATCCAACTTCGCCGAGTTGGATGAGGGAGAGAGAGAAGCATGGAACGAGAGAAAAAAGAAACTCGCTGCGGTATTACGAGATCAGATGCCGGCGACCAGTAACGAACTTTCGTCGGTAAAACAGTATTTTCGATGGAGCCATGGTTATGGCGAGAAAGAGAGAGAGCGAGAGAGACAGAGGGAGGGAAGAGAACGCAAAATTTAACTCTATTTTGCGCTCGCATCGATCCGTTCTCCATTGCTTTGCCATCGAATTTCACACTTTTGCGTGTACATACGACGGGGAAAGAAATTCGAGCGACTCCATTTTTGTCTTTCACTCGCCCCGAAAAATGGGCCGCCATGTTGGTTCACCATGTTGGTTCACCGCTTGCGTCTCTCCATAGTCTAGCGCTAGAAATGCCAAACGGACTTTGCGCTGACTCGCAAATTCGTCGCGTAACCGCACGAATTAACCAAAACGCAAATCCGTCGTTGGGCTTTAATGGAAATATCGTTTCGATTATTTCTTTGGGGTGCGCACACTCACGCACGCACACTCGCTCACTCACTCGCCAGGCTCGCGACGCTAGATGGCGAGAACGGAAATTCGGAATTCTCGGCTATTATTTATCTCATAATTATTATTGTTATATTAATTATATAATAATAATAATAATATTCCAATTTTTCTTTTTCAAATAAAAATAATATTTTCCGTGTCTCGACTTTTACGGGTGAAGCGTTATTGGCAGGATTGGCATTTTTCTCGCCGATGCGGTGGTATATCAAAATAGATGACATATAAAGGATCAGTATCTACTCGAGCGACTCCTTTTCCACGCGGTCTTTAGCGAAGCCATACCTACATGTTCGTTCGAAATGCGGCTATGTTATATGGGAACAAAAATTTTCCTTTTTAGCCCTCGAAGGAATTTTCGTCAATTCACTTTTTTCTACAGATGTTTTTGTTGGAATGCAAATTTTTTCCCCCGAAAACCATGTAGACAACCACTTCGCGGGTGTAACCGGTGTTACGGTAATGTCGTCCGGTGCGAGCAAAGCTCCGGTGAAAGACTACCACCCGGAAGACTACGGTTTACGTAATTTTTGTTTGCATTTAAGTCACTTCAAATCATAACGTAACTTATTCGAATTTCCGCATCTCGGAATCGTTCGTATACAATTTTGCAATTCGAATTTTGGATTTTTTTTTACAACGCGCTTACAACAAAAAATGGCTATTCCCATTTTTTTCCGATGGTACAGCAAAACCACAAAAATGTTACGTTACGTAAGATTACGATTTTTTTTCGAAAATTTTTTAATTTCAGTTAATTTTTTTAGGAATTGAAAATCCAAAATTTGGAAATTACTTTTCTTTTTCTCTAGAAGAAAAAAAATATACTATTCAGACCCAGGGCAATTCTAGTCGAGCCTGGAATTATCCTAAAAAACCCTCTCAAAAAACACCTCTGGTGCAAAAAAATCGAGACAAGTTCATGTATGAAAAGTAGCATTTCTACAAAAAGCACACCTGATGCAAAAAAAACCCAAAAAATTTCATTGAAAACGCTCGTTCGTTGAAGGAACGGCTCCGATGGCCGCCGGTGTCTCCCCCTATCGCGAAACATCAGTCGCTTAGTCCAAGAAGATGGACGCGGAAGGATACGGTTATGTTCCCTCATGATGGCGGATCGCGCGTTCCCTTTTTTCGTTCTCCTCTTTTTCACGGGCCATTGTCATTTCATTAAAAAGACACCTCGCCGGCATGTGAGAATCTTGGCGCGAGGGTGTCGAACGTTGGGTACACGTTTCTTCTACGTGGCATAGCTACCGTCGAATGGTGCGTGGCGTCGTAGTTGCTCTATTCTCCTGGAACCAGTTTTCCTCCACACGGTTCCAAGGCAGGAGGAGCGTACACGGACGCAGGGACACACACACGTACGGGCGCGCACGCACGCATACACACACACACACACCCATACGCGCGCGCGAGGCATTCATTCCTCCCGTGTACGACCGTTGTAACCTATACACGCTGCAGGAACGAACGCGCCACACGTCAGCTAAACTAGAAAGTTGCCCTGGCCAACAGCGGAGAAACAGCGCAACGCTCAACTTTTGAAGCCTTTCGAATTTCAAACCGGCGGGAATACTCTCTATGTTGAAACGCGATATTCTCAACACAGAAAATTCTTCTACTCGATTATGCTGTACCTATATATATGTATATGTGTGTGTATATATGTGTATATATATATATGTACTCATGCGCGCACGAAATATTTGTCGATATTTTTCTCACGAAAATATTATATCCGGCAATTTTTTTTTCTTTTTTAATTCCCATGGATATAAAATCGAAAGAATTATATAAATAATATATTTCCTTGCGAAAGAAGGAATATAATTTGGAATAATATTTCTACGAGTTCTCCATCGTTTTCGAGTATCGTCGATAAAGAAGGAACGCGTATATCGCAAGAGAAAAAAAAAGGGCAATCGCGAGTGAGTAAGAGGACAAAATTAGGGTCCACCCTGATTCTCGTGGAAGAGGCACACAACCCCATTCTTATAAGTAGAAAGTCTCCTCGTAGCCTGAACGGCATCGGACGAAGCCTGAGAGCGTGGGTATCAGCACGGAACCGAGTCTACAAAGCGACGCAGTGAACGTACGGTGTTGCCACATTTCGAGGTCTCCACCTCGTACTTCTTTCTCTCTCTCTCTCTCTCTCTCTCCCGATGCTGATTCCAGGCTACGTTGCCAAGTAGTCTGGCGGGAAAACTGGGTTTACGAAACGTATTTCCTTCCAACGTGAAATACAACGGAGGCTCTCCTTCTCTTCTTTATAACTTTGTGGGCTCGGTACAGAAAAAAAGAGAAAAACCACAATCGTAACTTCTCGCGCTATTCTTTTCGGACGTTTACGGGGATTGAATTTTTTTTCTGGGTTCTTTTTTTCAACCTCGGAATCAAAATGTCGGGGAAAGTCCTATTTCTGACTTTCCTGACTCATACTCGCGAGAATTCTTGCGGGCGCATGCTCGGTAGCCGTAAAAGGTTGTTCCCTTAAAAAAAAAGGAAAAAAGGAAAAACTTTGAAAATTGTTATTGACACCCTCGTCTCGAAATTGGTTTCGCGATGACGAATAACGTTCTTTGTTCTCGGATAAAAGTATGGCAGCACATAGGCGTAGGCACCGAAACCTTTTGAAAATAGATAAAACCCAAAATATGCGCGAGCCTGACAATCTCTTTTCGTTTCCCTCGGTGGAGTCCGCGGAGTCGGTCGTAAGGCTTGCCTATGCCGGTGGTGTGTCGACAGAGGTTTCGGAGAGAGGAAAGAGGGTTATACAGTTTTAGACTAGGAGCGACGCGTCGGCGTCGAGTTAAAAATAACAGTACAGGCAAGCCAACCAGTCTTCTTCGCCTTCTTCTTCTTCTGCTACTTCTGTCTCGGCTTCTACTTCTACTTCTACTTCTACTTCGTCGTCGGTAATGGCGATGTCGACGTCGTTGTTTTTTTTTTTCCAAAAAAACACAAAATGGAAATATACAAAATTTATAATTGTAATAAAAATAATTTATGAACGTAAAAAAAATCAAATATATGAAAACGAATGTAAATTTAGTAAATTCGTTTACATAAAAGTAAATGATGAAAAATCGAACCTAATTTTGGTTCGTTTTGGCTTTATTTGGTTTCAGTAGGATTTTGTCGATGTCGTGAAAGCTGGGCCTTGAAACTCGAAATTCCAGAAAAGAAATTTTGAATAAATAGAAAAAATTGAGAAAATTGAGTATTTCCTTGCGTAATAAAGCTTTTCTTGAAATTCTCCGCAGCAACGATCCTTTGATAAAAGGGACAAGGACGTAATGTCTCGAAGCAATGTGTTGAATTGAAAAATAAAAAAATTAACTACACAGCTTTTTTTGTATTCGGTATATGACGGGTATGAGATAGGCTACTTATAATGCTGAGTCGTGTATAGTCAGTCAACATGCTAAAGAAACCTTGAAGAAACGTTCTTGTCTTCTTGTGTCCTGTCCGAAAAATGACGTAGTCGAGAGAGCGAGTATAGAAGCAAAAGCAGAAGGAGAAGAAGAAGGAGAAGAAGAAGAAGAAGGAGAAGAAGAAGAAGAAGGAGAAGAAGAAGAAGAAGAAGAAGAATAAGGCAAAACGACGTGTCTCGCCCAGCAAATTCGACTTTCACGAGTCGTAAGTCGTTGTAACCTTGCCGGTGTGGCTCTGCTTCTCTCTTCTGGAGCTATACGCAAACTCGCCGTGCTCGCGCGATGACGAATTTTATTTTCGTACGCTCCTAACTCCCTCTACGGCTCTTAATGATTTTATTTCGTAGTTTAAATGCGCTCGATAACGATGCACTAGAAAAATTCGACAAATGACTTTTGAATTTACCCTCTTTTTTTTGTTTCGAAGAATGTCACGGATGATTCAATTGGAGATGCCGCATTCCGTAGAAATTAGCATTTTCGTCCGAATCGATAAAGGGACATAATGGGACGTTTCGGCTTTTCCATAATTCCGCGGAACCATTTTTTTCGGTGGAATTTCATAATTGGGATTTTCCCCGATCGGTTTCTCACTGAAACCGTGAAATTTTTGAATTTCGAGAATTTTCCAAACTAATGGGAAATTTGCACTTGGAAGTTAGTTACGCGCATTTTTGAAATTTCGGAAACCGCGATCTGTGATTGCTTCGTTACCCTTCGTTGCAAAGCACCGTGGGCGTGGGTAGCTTTCGGAATGGGAGAACCGAGAGCTCGCAAGAAAATCCGGAAAAGTAAAACAAAAGGAGCAACGCTCGAGAAGCATTATGAGAAAGCACTACGGTGCATTCGAGCGAGTCCCTCCCTACCCCTTCGCCGTTTCTTCCCTTTTCCAACGTTTTTCTTTGTACACTCGTACCCGAGTTAAAGTTGAAATTCAGAAATGTTATTATATTTCGACCGTTTCAATTATTTCGTAGAATTTCGAGCAAACCGTTAGGAAAGAAAATTTAAGAAACCGGTGTCGCGAATTTTTACAGAATTTCGCGCTACGGCTCTGGTACCACACGATATCGCGACGCTAGTCCTTTCCGTGCATTTCATCTCATCCCATCCGTCTCTCCGGTCACGGAAGTTTGACAGGAGAAAATTGTAATAAATTACTCGCAAAAGGTGGATGACGAAACGGTATTGTTTTGTCACACGCGAGAGAGAAGCCACGAGAAAAGGGGATTTTCAGCTTCCTCGGGAAAAATTGAATAAATCAAGAAAGGCTGTAGTCTTCGTATCGCCTATCGCACTTGGCATGACCGGCGAGACCCGAACGGAAAATCTAGCGCTGGTCCCTAGGGATTTTTGCTAGGGGTTTCCTAGGGAAAGTCTAGCGTCGGTCCCTAGGGATTTTTGCTAGGGTTTTCCTAGGGAAAGTCTAGCGCCGGTCCCTAGGGATTTTTGCTAAGGAAAGTCTAGCGTCGGTTCCTAGGGATTTTTACTAGGGTTTTCCTAGGGAAAGTCTAGCGTCGGTCCCTAGGGATTTTTGCTAGGGAAAGTCTATCGTCGGTTCCTAGGGATTTTTACTAGGGATTTGCTTAGGAAAGTCTAGCGTTGGTTCCTAGGGATTTTTACTAGGGTTTTTCTAGGGAAAGTCTAGCGTCGGACCCTAGGGATTTTTGCTAGGGTTTTCCTGGGGAAAGTCTAGCATCGGTCCCTAGGGATTTTTGCTAGGGAAAGTCTATCGTCGGTCCCTAGGGATTTTTACTAGGGTTTTGCTTAGGAAAGTCTAGCGTTGGTCCCTAGGGATTTTTACTAGGGTTTTCCTAGGGAAATTCCAGCGCCGGTGCCTAGGGATTTTGCTAAGGTTTTGCTAGGGTTTTGCCATTTTTGGTCTAGCGTGGCGTGAAAAATCGCGAGGACCGACCGATTTTCGACGGGGAAACGCCACGAAGAGGGTCGCACATCCGGTAGTCGTCGTCGTCGGTCACGGGACGGGAGATGGGACACGAAGAATCTCAGGTAATTCGAACGGTATAGGTCAGTTTCATTCATCCGAGCAGCCATAACTCGATGCATTTCGACCAATTTCCGATTCTTCACCGCTTTCTCGACGTCGTTGCCGCTGCCGCTGTCGTTGGTACTGGAAGGAAATAAGTTTAACGTGCGGTTTAAAGTTCCTCCGAACGTAAATACAGCTGGTAACAAACAAGTAGAATGAAAATGATCGTCGAATCGCTCGGTGCTGGTACAGTATGTATACAGCGCGTATGTACACGTATATACGCATACACGTACACGTGCACATAGCACATAGACATGTAGTATGCCAGATGAGATATTGCATTCTCGTTTCTTGTGTAGCCAACCCGGCCACACCTTTCACCAACACCCAACCTAACTTCGGATAGCTCTCGAGAGCTCGAGTGGATAGTATATTGTAGAATACGTTCTGAGTAACAGTAAATTATTCCACTTCGCTATTACCGCTAAGATCTTCGTACAATCTTCTTTGAGAATGTTACTTTAGTCAAGAATTTCCTTCTTTTATCCCTTTTAACAACTACTGCTACTCCCCCTTTTCCTAACTGCTAATGAACCACTGCCGCCGCCGCCGCCACCGTCTCGATGTTCCTTCTTTTCCTCGAAAACTTTCTTCCTCGCGGCATTTCCAGTTCAACGTATAATGGGGAGAAGGAGAAATCAAACAAATGTTTATAATAGTTTTAACTCCGTCATTAGAAGGGAAGGGTTCAACCCAGCCTTCCGCTCTCGCGAAAGCTCCTTTCGAATTTTCATACGCGACACCGGGCAATGCGCGACGCAACGGAAACCTTGTCATTTCTTGTCATTTTCGTTGTCTTCGTTCGAACTTCCCGGCGAAACCTCGCTTCGTTATTTTCTTCGCTAGGGAATTTCGTGGAAAGATCTCGTCGAGAAAAACCAAAATTCCCCATACGAGGGGGGACCTAGAGGGCGCTGGGATCGAAGCCGCGCAAAGCCTTCTCCTTCAATTGCGCGGGCTTTCAATTTATATTTCGCAGCGAATCATAACTAAAAACCTTACTCGCCACCTCGATAACGTATGGTCCGAATATGACCTCGATAGGTCCAATGGTTCGCCAATGATGAGGCGGTTTACTCACGCAAAATCGATTTTACGAGTGACAATATATTTTCTGTAATGACCTGGTACTAAATAAATACATATTTCTATGTAATTAGGCTCCAGCGCCACCTATCCGAATGAACTGTACCTAAAACCCTTACTCGCCACCCGTGTAACGTATGTTACAAATATGACCTCGATAGGTCCGATGGTTCGCCAGTGACGACGCGGTTTACTCACGCAAGATTGATTTTATGCGTAAAAATGATCGATAATGATTAATATTGAATAAATATGTTCCCGCCAAGGTTTTTCAAGGATTTTTCCTATTTCGAGAGACAGACTTCCTTCGAAACGTAAAATTCAAAGTATTTTGCAAATTCCATTTTTTGTCCAACCGACGCGAAGTACCGTTGGGAGTCGAGACGTTGGCAGTCGACTCCGATTGGCCGAGGGGTCGCCTTTAACGGTTACTCGCGCGCGCGCGCATTTTCCTTATTGGCCAAACAGTTACGTAATTCGACTCCACTTTTCGATCGCCAACGCGGGCACCGAGACGCGATATTTGAATCCGAAGGAATGTAAAAACGGTGATTTTCGCATTCCACTAAAATTACCATCGCGTCGGTAACGTGTAAGTAAAGGAAGGTAGATAGATGGCGGTGGCGGTAAGGACGTATCTACGCGCCAGTGATTCGACCGAATCGCTAACCGCACCGGGGGAGTAGTTTAAGCGAAAGATAAAAGGAGATTAGGGCGCGTAGGAGTCGACTCGGGTACTCCGCGAACCTTCGGACGATCCGTGCCGATCCCTCAAGGTCGCTCGTGCTCGTGCCACGCGAGCTCGTTGCACGAATCCCTCGGATTTTCAGGAAGATCAAAGACCGCAACCGATCGGAGCGTACCCCGTCAGTCGCTACGTGACTCTATTCTCTTGTTTATACCTTTTATACGAGCACCTCGCAGCCGCGTATACACGTACGCTCGGACCGATGTACCGCAAACGCGTATATATAAAACCACCACCGAGACGCGTAAAACGACGAATGGCCTCTAGCGGGGTTACCCTTGGCCAGGGTTCACATCTGGATCGCGAATCGTCCTTTATAACCTAACGCTAACGCAAAAAATCGGACTGGTCTAAATATAGCAGGTTCAACCCGGCGAATTTTTTAAGCCATTTAAAAAGCATTGGCCTGTGAACCACCGGTGGCTCACGGCGGATCGAACGTGATAATTATGCGCGCGATCAATGAATACCCGAATACATACGGAAAAAAAAGTTACGATCCATGTCCGTTGTAAAAAAAAAAGCAGAAACGATCCACGGTCGAAAATTGATTTTCCCAAATTGTAAGATCGAACCAGTTTTTGTACGGTTTTTTTTTTCATGGGTTTTTCTTTTTGCGATTTTTTTTCGCGTAAAAGAAAACACGCATAGAAAAAGGACCGCAAGAAAACGGGTTTGACTGTATTTAGTGTTTCGTTTCCCTAAAAAATGGAAAGTTCTTCTAAAATCCCGGAAAATCCCCGAAATTCGTCGAAAATTCACGAGTAAAAAGGAAGACAATTTTCGCGAATGAGACTTTGTTCCGACAATTGCGACAATTACCGCGGTTGATTCGGGAGACAAATATTACAATTGCAGCATCGCGGCGGCATGACACTCCGAAATAACCGGCAGGAAAAGCAACAACTGCTACGTCTGTGTACCCTCAAAAGGGGATTTCATCGCGATCGTTTCTGCAACTCGGACAAAAGAGAGTTTGGGCTGCCAGCCGACTGCCGGGCGACCCTCCACATAAAAGGTTCCAACCCTCATTCTCAAGCCGAGGGTACGAACGTACCTACGGGCTACGCCGTAACCCAACAATGCAACCCAGACCCAAACCCTGGGGCTGCTTGCCTCTGCCCGCTCGCTCGCTCCTGCATACTGTCTATCGTTTATGTACGCCAGCGTCGCGTCATTGTTACCGCTTTTATAGCATTAAAAACTACATCTACTGAAACTCGAAATTTCACACTTTAAGTACAAGCGTTTACGCAAAACATGCCCTTGAGATATTTTTCTTTATTTTACTATTTTCTTTTTTTTTCTCAAACCTTCGTTTTTTTCATCTCAATTTACAGAAAATCCAATGTTTATGTACATGTATTTCCCCCCTTAAGGGGTTATGCCTACTTGGGATCGGCAAAATGACATGATTTTCAAGATATTTTTTGCCATTTTCTTGAGTTTCACTTAAAATTCGCGATGTACTACCAAAAAAATACACTACCGATCAAAAGTTTGGGTCCACTTCACAATGTTAAAATAAAGCAAGTGGACCCAAACTTTTGACCGGTAGTGTACGTGTTTAAAAAGTAGTATATAAAAATGGTGGAAACTTTGAAAAAGTATTTTAATTATCCCATATGATTGCAATAAATTTTCAAACACCACGTTTTATTTAAAAAGACCACGAGTACGGCTCGTGATATTCATGTTTGGCCCGAAATATCGATTACGAGTCAGACTCGTGATATTCACGTTTGGCCCGAAACGTCGATTACGAGTCAGACTCGTGATATTCACGTTTGACATGAAATTAAACAACGAGCCTGTCTCGTGATATTCATGTTTGGCTCGAAACGTCGATTACGAGTCAGACTCGTGATATTCATGTTTGGCTCGAAACGTCGATTACGAGTCAGACTCGTGATATTCATGTTTGGCCCGAAACGTCGATTACGAGTCAGACTCGTGATATTCACGTTTGACATGAAATTAAACAACGAGCCTGACTCGTGACATTCATGTTTGGCTCGAAACGTCGATTACGATTCAGACTCGTGATATTCACGTTTGACATGAAATTAAACAACGAGCCTGACTCGTGAAATTCAAGTGTGGCCTAAAATTTTCATCACGAGTCAGACTCGTGATATTCGCGTTTGACGTGAAATCAAACAACGAGCCTGACTCGTGATATTCAAGTTTGGCCGAAAATTTTCATCACGAGTCAGACTCGTGAAAATCGTGCAAGGGGTTAATCGAGACCAATAAAACTCCAACTTTCAATGTCGCGGGATGTAAAAACATTTTTGATTTCATTTCAAGCGAATCCTTTAAATTTATCGACACAAAAGAATACGACTTGGACCACTTTCATAATTGTGGGCACATACAGTAAAGGCCCCATGGATTGATACGTAGTCATTCGGTAAAACTTCGGCGGTCGAGAGACGGGTCCACTTTAATATCTTTTTTTGGTACTTGGAGCCCTCGCATCCGCACCGTCGGCTGAGAACCACCGCCGAGGGCCCGAGAGTGGCCCGGGATCGAACGGTCCCTTCGAACCCAACCCGACGTCGTACCCTCGTCAAATGCGGATAAAATTTTCGTCTCTCGAGTATATTTTTCTACCTGGGAACGCCGCCAGGTAAGGCCCGTGGTCACGGAAAGGCGGCATTCTTCGGGTTATTGCTTTCGAACTTGGAATTTGGAAAATCCTTCGGAGACCCACCCCGGGCAGGCCTCCAAAATTCCATAACCGTTGCGTCCGAAAGAAAATGAAAAAAGGGGGGGGGGGGACGTCTTTTTTTTTTCAATTCGCGGCCGATTCGTGGAAACGTCGAAGTTGCATTTTCAAGACGAGTGCACCTTGCATCCGAACGCGCCCACGTTCTTCGTTGCGGTCCTTGCGTACACGCACGCATGCACGTATAGTTACGTATGTATGTGCAACTCGGTTGCATGTGCGCGGCACCTGCTCGACCATCCCTCTGTCGTTGCGTGCGCGCGTGTATCCGTGCACTCCGGCTGTCCCACGAATGCCCTCCTCGTGAACGCCGCGATGCGCCCACGACTCCTCTCGGCCCAACAGGTTCCATCGTTGGCATTGTTAATCTTTCCTTCCTCTTCTTCTTTTTTTTTTGTTTCTTTTCTCTCCCCGAAAGTATATTCTTTCCTCTTTCATACCAGATGTTTGGGTCAACCTTTTCCCCTTGTTCGCCAGTGTGTCACGATCATCGTACATATACCACATATATGTATCGACGCGGAGAAACGTACTCGTATCTTCCTTTTTCTCTTGTCACTCTCGAAGTGACAAAGGGAGAAAATGCAACCGAAGGATGGAGATGACTCTGATATTCACAATGATACGTTTTGGACTTTCTTCGAATTTATTTTGATTTTTGGAAAATTTATTGTATATTATTATATTACCTTGAATTTTTGAAATTTGAAATTTGAAATTGGAAATTGGAAATTTGAAATTGGCAATTTGAAATTGCAAATTAGATATTGGAAATTTGCAATTTGCAATTTGAAATTTGAAATTGAAAATTGAAAATTGGAAATTTGAATTATGAAATTTGAATTTTAAAATTTGAAATTGGAAATTTTCAATCGTTTCGTTCAAATCAAAATATCTACAAAACCATGATGGACGCTGTAGATACGATAGACATGAAACACACACGAATCGAATTTCATAGATTTCAAATTGAAGTTATTGAACATTGCTTACTCGTTACTTTTGATTATTCGTTACATTAAATTATATAAAAATGTAAATTTCGGCCGAAGCATTATTTGTCCGGAATTTTAAAGAACCCGAAAACAGTTAAGCTTTTATCTCACTTGTTTACAGACACGTACACCAAAAAGCATAAATACCGAATAAGTAATAGATAATAAGTAATCTTGCCGTCGTCAATAAAATGTAAGAAAAAAAAATATTATGAAATTTTGCATTACGTAATTTGCTATTCTAACGTCAAGATTTTGCAAAAATTTTATTGTAGTTTCATTTTCAAAAGAATCCATTTCCAAAATAATACTTACTTCAAACGCGACCGTAGCTCCACCTACGAAAAGCGAAAATCGCTAAAACAATTTATTTTCTATTGTACCAAAAAACATTCCCCTCGAGTATGTCCAAAATCGGTCCCAAAATGTACGAGTTCAACTCCAATGCCACCTATCGGAACAAACTGTAACTAAAAACTTTAGATTTTATACCCAAACCTACGGGAAAAAAAAATGCATCGAATTTTTGGCTCTTCACGCTTCGATCGTCGGCTTTCCCCCAAAATGTAGAAAATGGAGATAAAAAAAAAATCTCGAACGAAGTTCTTTCGAACCCACGAAAGCGAGCGCGTCGAAGAACTTCCGAGAGCGAACGATGCGCGTGCATTCGCGTTGGGGAGCTGACCCGCGTGAAGTGCCCCACGGTATAAAGTCCGTAGGAGATTAGCCGCGAAGCGCGGCTATCTCTGTGTGTATCGTTCGCGCGGATAAGATTGCAGCGCCCGAGAGCCGCGTACCGAGTCAACGCAGCGCGACTTCAAGGACTACCTACACACACCTATTATTCCCGGTTCCAAAGTTTATGCGCCGAATAACGTTGTCCGTTGTCGTTAACTCGCGTTTTCTCGCATTCGCACGAAACCACTGATTTTTTTCGTGCGTGCGAATAAACACATACACACACACCGGGTTTTGCCTCCGAGACGTGCTCCTCCGTAGCGATAAGTCTCGCTTCGTCTTTTCCGTGGTAAAAATACACGCGCGTACATATACGGAGGATGCTCGCATATGTGTATGTGTGTGTGTGTAGGTTCGGTAAAAAAAGATGCCGTAAAAAAGGTTTAATAGGAAGGGAGAGAAAAGCGTGGATCCCTAATCTCCCCCCACACAAAGGGGTTGGGGGTGGGGGAGATATTCTTGTGCCCTGCCTGCCATATGCCTTTCTTTTTTTTACCACCCTCCTGTCGTACACGAGTCGCCTGTGTGTGTGTGTAGGGTATCTTTACTCGTGACGTTGAATTTATATCTACGTCGCTTCTTCCCCAAGTTACCGCGATGATTAAAGGAGGAGGAGGAGGGAAGTTCAGCTGAGAACCACTGCCTCCCCTAGTTTCAGCCCCGAGTGAAGGGAAGCTCCCTTCGTTTTCGAGCCTTTCCTTTATTCATCCCCCTAATGTAGTAGGGTCGAAGCTACGTTCCTTCCTCGTCGTCCCAAAATACGTAGGGTAGCAAGCCCATTTTTGTTGCACACATGTATGTATGTGTGTGTATGCCGACGAATATACCCGTAGTGGTACGTAGCTGCACACGTGCAATGTCGAAACGTCATGTTTTTAGCGTCGGTGGGATTGTCAAAATCCAAAATATATATTTTCTACCCCCACATAAATTTGTAGAAATTCCAAAATGTCACCGTAAGGCACTATTTTCCTCGTTATTCGTATACAGGCTGTGCCGTGTACGGTGTCGAGCCGAGAGATGGCGGTAGATGGTGAAAATATGAGAAGAAAAGTTATTTACCGTTTTTCTTTCCCAATTCCCAATAATTACCGAGTAATTATTACGTCTGATAAAAATGTCAACTTCGAATGTCCTGGTAACGACGGACCCTACTTTGTCGATTAACGGTGCCCCCCCCCCCCCCCCCCCCCCAATCTCAGCGGCAACATAACACCTCCTTTAGGTTTTCAACTCCGGATAACCGGTAAATATAAAAATGCTCGATTTTTGTAATAATTCATGGAAGAAAATGATTATTCCAAAGTACTTATCGCAACTATTAAGATATTTTAACTATTAACGCAGAAGCTAGTAATTTTCGCTGAGATAAGACATTAAGATAGGTTAATTAGCGTAAGCAAGCAAAAGTGTTCGAATAACAATGAGATTCGAATGTGTCGCGGTTATTGGCCAATTATGAAATTTTACCGTTGAAAGTCCTTGAGTTGAACAAAAGAAAAAAGTAAAAAAATATACATTTCAAAGTGAATTTCAAATAATTTTTTTTTTTTCAAAAATATACGATGATATAAAACAGTAAACAATTGGTTTGTAACAACTATCGCCCGGTCGCCACCAATTACGCGCAACACCTGCATACGTATACCGGTTGCGAGAAGAAAGGAATCGTCGAAATAACGAAAATCGTTACAACAAATGTAATTGACTTATTTGTCATGAAAATTGATACCGCAAACAACGATTCTCGAAATGTTCGAACAATGGCGTCATTGAAATCCTCCTCTTGTAACGATAATTCCGACGCGAGTATCGTCATAAACGTTACAATGTACATAGAACATTTGACCGATCATTTCGCCGGTCGCGATACCCAAGCTGGCAATCGCGGTATTTACAATATCGAATATATCTTCCTCGACTTCGAGCGAGAACGAGATTCTTCAAATTTCGTTCAACAAGTGGTCGATTTTTTCGACAAATAAACGAACTCGCAATTTACAGGGATTAGATTCTTTCCCCTTGAGATCGGCATCCCCGATGTAACGTCATAAATGTGTTCGAACTTTCGTGAAAAGTAACGAACCCCCTGCCACCCCCTTGTTTCACCACCCTTCTGGTATCGTTGCGGGACGAAACCATATTTATTATCCGATGCGATGGTGAGGTAATACACGAAGGAGACGAGACAAACGGCTGAAAAACATCTTATTGTGAGGAAAGCATTAAGCCGCATTCACAACGACGGAGTAAAGGAGGCGACACGCGGAAGAACCAACGCGACGAGGTTCGGACTCGTGGCGTTGCGTTGTGAACGCTCCCTTAGAGTTACAAGGCGAACCTACGGAGCCAGTCAGAGTCGGCCGTAGATAAAACTAGCCAACGGTATTGGTCGCTCGGTTCGTACACACCGGAGGTGCGCGTGTATGTGTGTATGTATGTATGTATGTATGTAGGTACACGCGAAGCTGAAACTAGCGGCTAGCAACGGCGAGTCGGTCTCTCTTCTTGTTGGATATCTTCAAGGTTTGAATGTATGAGTCGAAGTTGTTACTCGCCGCTAGCGAGCGGTTGGCAGTCGATCCGCCGCTGACGGTATGACGGTATGACGTCAACCGGCCGTGTGTTATTTTCGAAAGGCGACTCTCTCGCAACGCACTGCCAAGTACAACAGCGCCGCCATGCCAGCCGGTGGCGAGATCGCGAAGCTCAATTCCCGCTGCGCCAACGCGCTATCTTTCCGAGGAATATTACCGAGCCAGCCGATGCATCAGCGAAAAAACATGAGAAATTACTACATGTTGTATGAAATCTTTTGCGCTCGGCGAGAGAATTTTCCGTTCTAGGAAATTCTCCTTTCATTTCTTTCTTTCATTATTCTCCGTCGCGTAGATTTCTCCAAATATTACAAGGGCCTACAATTTTTTTTTCTTCGTTTTCCTTTCGGTTTCTTTCTTTCTTTCTTTCTGTCTTCGAACGAAACGTCCAATTCCAACGTTCGCTCCGCGGACTCGACGCGCTTGTTGGAGCAAATTTTCCACTCGCCGACTACTGCAACGTTTGAAACTTCAAACTTCAAAGCTGCGGCGTCGTTGCGTCGCGGTACAGTTTTCGTACGATTGCGGGCAAAAGTCGGGCAAAAGAAATGCGAAAAGGAGGGGAAAAAAAGGAGAAACGGGAAAATTCCAAGTTTACCCGGACGTTTTTCGTAATTGAACGGCCTTCAACCGCAGCCCTCAATTATCCCGTAATTGAATTGCCATAAAATCGTTGAAACCAAAACTATGATAATTACGCATAAATATTAATTACGCATAATTTTGTTCGTTATAATCTACGCAATGTTTTCTTTTTTTGCCGTAGGATGCGAAATCTCTAAATTCATTTGGTACATCTCTATTTGATAAATTTCGAAAACATTTCTTTTTTCGTTTCCGAATTATTGTTATTATTTTTGTTACTATTTTTATTAATATCGATATTTTTACCGAAAGCCCAAAAAATATGATGAATATAAAAATTAATATTTTTAATATCCATTTTTCGAAACCCACGAGTTTGTAACAATCAACACCAATGTTACTGCTAAAAATCTTAAAATATAATTATTATACAAAGTAATATTTGTAATCATTATTTTACATAATTACAGCAATCAACATTAATATTATTACCAATGATTTTTCTGAATACAAAAATAATAACACCAGTAATAATAATAATGATAATAATAATCGTAGTAATAGTAATAATAATAATAATAATAATAATAACAACAACAACAACAACAATAATAACAATAATAATAATAATAATAGTAGTAGTAGTGGTAGTAATAATAATAATAATAATAGGACACTCATATTTTGAGGATTTCCAAAATCGATCCCCAACTTGAACTCGACCGGGGAATTAATTACAAAAAGTTACATTTCACGGGGGAACGTTGTTTTTTGAGAATCTTTTTTTCTTGTTTCAAGAGTCGCGACGTTTCATTCCCTTACGGCTTCGTCATGAATCGAGATAAGATAAGACAAGACACCGATCGCAAGACATCAGTACGAAACGGTGCGTGGCTGCTCGCTTATCTATGTCTCGATTGGACGGACTTCTCCGATTTGTTCCGTCGAAGCCGAGAGATGGCGGGTGAACGGTGAAAAATTGGCAAAAAGAAACCCTAACAAAAAAAAAACCCTACGTCGCCGACACGGAGACGAGGAAAAATGAAATTTTCGAAAAATTCGCGAAGAAATGTCGAAAAAAAAAAGAAAAGGGAAGTTACGGAACGGTGGAACCTCGTTATAACGATCTCTCCCTCGACCCCCACTCCGCGCGGCTACTACGAGCCACGAGGTTGGAGGCTCGAAGGCAAACTCTCGTTACACGCTTTTGTTTATAGTTTCGCGGCGATCGGTCGGTACCGAGGAGATCGTTATAACGAGGTCCTACCGTAAACTTTAACTCAATTAGAGTCCGAGGAATTGGATGGTACTCAAGAGCGGCGACATCGTCCGTAAGTTCGTAACTGTACGATGGCGAATATAAAGTCCCGAAGAAAGGGGGGAAAAGGTAGGACGAGAACGAGACGAGAAGGAAGGGGGAAGGGGTAGAGGAGGAAGGAGGAAGAACGGGGGATGTGTCGTCGTCGGGGTATGGGAATTAGCATTCGCGAGGACATCGTAAAGCTGGCGTTACGGGCAGTAATGGGTACCACGCGCACTTGTTGAATCGGGAAACACAAGAGGGGACCGGCGTATAAGAGATTAGCCACAGCGCAGAATGCACGCCTTTTAACTGCCCATAAATCAAAGTCAAGAAGTGCCTCGCAACGGAGACGAAGAGAGAAGAACAACTCGAGGAGTCGTATTATGCTCCTCGGAGCTGAGTGCGGCCAAGGGTTGCCGCGATGCATATATTTGCAGTCCTCCGTGTATGTGTGAATGCGGTATGCTCGACTTTTGAGGGAAACCCGCGACTGGAGATGCTTCTTTCCTCCCCCGATTACTCTTCTTTTTGTTTTTCAAGATAGAATTTGTTGGAATTTTTTTTTGGGAGGAATTCCCGAAAAGGGAACTTTTTGAATTTGATTTTAGACGCGATTAACAATATTCTGGAGGAAAAATGTCAACTAATTTTACGGACGGATTTTGCGAAGAATGTTTTCCTAAGAAAGGGAAAAAAAGTGACCCGAGGAAAAAAACGTTATCTATTGTAATGATAAAAGCGAAGCGAAAAATAAACGTCGAATGACGAAAATTGCATTTTTGTTCCATTCGGAGCAAAAATTTAGGCATTTTTACGAATTTTCTTAAAAAAGGAAAAAAGTTCCCTACTTTACCGACACAATTTTAAAAAAATATATTCAAACCTCAATCTTGAAATTCTGTGAAAGTGATTTTTTTGCCATAAGATTACAGATTTATTCATACCTAAAATAGGAAAGAGCGAGAGAGAGAGAAAAAATTATAGGTATTTTTCTTATGGGGACAAAAATAACGCAAAACTTACTACATCACTTGGAAAGTGGTCACTTAACGTTTCACCTCTACGCAAGAGAGAAGTAGAGGCGAGTGGTGATGACGATGGTGGTCTTTTGTCTAAAAACCACGAGGCCGTGACAAAATGCAGCCCATAATTTGACGGCAATTTAATGTACTAACTCTTTTGTTACGTTCGTACGAAACACAACAAACAAAAAAATAGTGTTATGCAATACGACGATCTTTAGTGGCGATACGAGAGGGATCCCCATTTCGGGGACATTAGCGGAATGCATAATTGGCACCCGAATGTCGATATACAAAATGGCGGCAGGATTTCTAGTCGCTCGGAATTGAACCGCAGCGCGATCGCTCACGTCGCGTAACCGACTCGTAGCCGGAATTTGAAATTTAACGGAAAAATATGAATGTTTGGATTTGAATGGTTATTATTCTTCGAGTAGATAATTGTACGTAACAATTATTAATAAAACGATTATTATTTTTCAATTATTTCTTCCGTGAAAGAAAAAAACACGATCGCGAGCTCGAAAAAGGATGCGCAGCGTCGAGTGGATGTAGAACCTTCCTTTTTTTTTTCTTTGTTCGCGCATATACAATTAACATTGGCCTTGCCATCTTACCTCTTCTCGCACGAGTCCAAGAGAAAGAAAAACGATGGGTCTTGTTGCACGACAGGTGCATCGTCGGCGAACGATCCGGCACTTTTTTCCCTCGGTCTCTTTTTCTTTTTTTTCCTCTTTTCGTCAAAACCAAACGTCACGCGAATACCACGTGGAATTTCAATCCGAGCATCTTCCCGGTGCTCACATCTAGCGGGGTCGCCGCGAACCTCGGCAAGTGACTGGACTCCTCCCGCGGCGGGAGATATTCAAACGAGCGCGTATCCTCGTGACTTTCCTTTTCGAAGAAAACAAAAGAAAAACTCCATTTTCCAATTTTCCGCATTATTAATAATATTTCATTTACGCGCCATTTTTTGTTGTTTTCGTTAATAACAAATTATTGAAAATTATCGTTTTCGAGACATCGGAGTGACGATCGTTGGAGGTTATGGCGACTCCGCGGGCGCAGCCATCTTTCATTTTTTCATAGACTCCGAATTCGAACACCAGATGTCGGATATTTTGCTCTTAACCCGCGATTCCCTCGGTAGAAGTTGGCAACCCCGCTTATGGAAATAAGTAATAATCGTTCCTACGACCTTGTACCCGGAATTCCCTCGAGAACCATTCGTTTTTTTTCAACTGGAAGGGGAGTTTTCGTAAGAAAGCTCGTCCAGATATAGAAAAACATGGCGTCCAAATGGATTTATTATGCCTCCCTACCGATACGCGTCGCAAACGGAAATTCCGTTGCCCCAATTATTCCGGAGCGACACGCGGAGTGCGGTTGGGGGCGGGAGGGGGAAGGATCACCCATCGCCATGAATTCCAATTGGGTGGGCGCTTTCCAAAACGAGCCTACCCATTGATCAAAGGAAAAAAAGCTTCTTTTTTTCTTTTTTCTTCCACCAAACAAAGTTTTGCCGGAACTACGGTCTACGACGAGCCGAAACGTCGCGCTGGCGAGCCTTACTTTTATGGCACTCGCGACTTCCATGACTCTTGGGTTCTACGCGACCCCGTAATGGCATCGTCGCTCGCGCGATCGATGGAAAAAGAAAAAAAAAAGAGAGAGGACGGACGAGGGGAAAGGCTCGAACGATAATTTCGAGTTTGGTATTTGAAAAAAAAAAATGGGATCTTGGAGAAAATATTTTTTGAAAAATCGAAGACTGAAAAACCAAAATGGCGGCTCGCTCCCTCGACGAAAAGGAAGGATTCAAGCGAAAGAAAAATATAAAGGATTTTTTTTTAGAAAAAAATTCGACGTTTTTGACACCGCAAACGTCAAATACGTTTGAAAAGAATGTAGGCCGGGATGAAGTTTATCTTTTACGATGTTTTCGCGTACCGTCCGAAAGCGAGCGTTCCCAAGGAAAGCTACTAAACTCATTGTGCCACAAAGAGCGAGACAACCACCTGTTATGTGGCGTTATATTACCAATGCAAACTAAGCGGTGGGAGGTGCTAGAAGAGAGATACGACGCTTTGTATGTTTATGTGTGGCACATACATACGTCCAGTAAGGAGACAACGCGGAGAAAGAGAGAGACGGACGCGCGAAAGGCACGGAAGGAGGGAAATAAAGAGCGAAAGGGGCAAAACGGAGAAGAGAGACGGAGCAATTCGATGTGTATGTGTGTGTATGTATTTACAAGGGCCGGCCCGCATAGTTGCCGATTGAACCCATGAGTAATGGTCTCTCCCTCTTCCATTCCGGCGATGACTTCTTTCATCGCGGACGGAAGGGAAATAATCTGACGTCATCCTTCAGTTACGTTCTCTCCGTTGGCAATCCGACCCTCTGAGTCACTTGGTTCGTTCCCTCTGTTGGAAAGACAGTATAGGAGCGAATACATACGTGCCGCCCCGTCGTAGTCGACACAGTTGCGGAAAAAGCGACAAAAGCTGACTCCTCGAAATGCTCATTCTCGTTATGTTTGCGTTACGATCGTCAAACCTTCGGGGAAGAGAAATATCATTTTTTTTCCACGTACCGCTTTTTTTTTCATTATATTTTATAATTGACGTATTTTAAGGTAAAGGCCGTTCGATTAGGGTTTTCTCAAAACAAATTTTTGTTCTTTTTTTCAATTTCCAATAAATACGGTCAATTGACAAATCATCGGGGGACGAACGGCAACAAAAGCAAAATGTACCTGCATATCAGTTCTTTTGTTATTCTACTACTACTACTTTCTCCGGCGACGCACAGACGTCTAGGGTCGAGCCTAAATGATTTTTAACGCCTACCAAGCCGTTCCGGCGTTCCGATTGGTCGGAACGTTTTAATTAATAACTCGGTAATTAATCCAAATTTCCTAAAACGCTACAGGACTTTTCGTCTCCATTTTTCACCATCTTGCATTCGGAACCCCGACTCGAAGACAATTAGTCACATCGACTATTGCCAAAAAGTAGCGCGTTGCACCCACCCACCGGTTGCAGTCCCTATGCGCCCCCTACCGAATCGAAGAGAAAGTTTTTACCCACCGTCCACCCCATGAAGATGCATCCGGAGAAGTGATTTTTGCTTTTCTCTAATTTTTTTGTAATTATTTTTCCCTTTTGTAATAACTTTTCTCTAATTATTTTGCAGAGTTGTGCAATGATGGGTCTGCAGGCCACGGCAGGAAAACGTAAGCTCGAGGGAGGCGTGGGCTGCATGGAATTCGACATGGAGATGGGAGAGAGTCCTTCGAAATTGGGCAGAGTCGAGGGCAGCTGGTGGGCGATGGAGGATAGCTACACGCCGCCGTTGAGCCAAAACTCCTCGTACTACGACATGGAGGTGACGTCATCGCCCTGTTTACAGGCGACAACGTGTACGACGCCTCCGGCAACGGCGACTCCGCCACCGCCGCCACCGCAGCCGCCATCGTCCTCGTCGTCGTCATCGTCGTCTTCGACGTCATCGTCGTCGTCCTCCTCCTCCTCCACCTCCTCCTCCTCGTCGTCGTCGTCGTCGTCGTTGTCGTCGTCATCATCGTCGTCATCTTCGTCGTCCTCCTCCTCCTCCTCCTCTTCTTCTTCTTCTTCTTCTTCTTCGTCATCGTCGTCGTCGTCGTCGCCCTCTTCGGCGGCGTCGCCGACGTCGTCGCCGCCGTCACCGGCGGCGCAACTGCACCACGCGCAGCTGCACCAGCACTACTACCAACGCAACAACGGCGGCAACGGCTACAACCAATTGTCGAGGCCGCAACCCCAATGGGGCACGGCCCCCCACCATTACGAGCCGCCGACGATAAGGCGCGAGGAGAACGGCAAGAGTTACCTGGAACTCGGCTCCAGTTACCGGGGCAACGAGAGATGCTGCGAGGGCTCGAGGTCCAGCTGGTGCCGGAGGGGCAGAGCCTGTTACCGGCAGCGACGACTGGCCGTCCTCAACATCTCCATGTGCAAGCTGGCCAGGTACCGGCAGTTCCCCGATCCCAGCCTCCACCGGTCCGTCCTGATCTGCAACACCCTGAGGCACCTGGAGCGCGAGATGGAGCGGGACCGGAGCCCGCCGCCGATGGAACCGGTGATACCGCCGCCGATCGTGCAGCTGCAACCGCCCGAGCAGGGCAGGCTCACGCCCTTTCCCATGCCGCCGATCTCCTCGAGCGAGACCGACGCGGATTCCGGGATCGGCGACAGCGACGACAGCAGATCGATCAATTGGGGCAGCGTCCTCTCCCTCTCGAGTCAGTCGCCGTTGGATCCCCTGAACAACAACGAGCTGCTGGACGTCGACATCGGCCCGGACCTAGACCTGGACTTCATGCCCGGTTGGAAGCTGACGCCCCTATCGGCGGACGACATCCTCAGGAGTACGGGCGCGACGACGATAATGACCACGACCACGACGACCACCACTACCACCACCACCACGACGACGACAACGAGTCAAGAACAACAACAACAACAGCAGCAGCAGCAACAAACGACCTTCGGAAGCAATATTAATAATAGCAACAATAACGGTTATAGTACACAAGAGTCAATGTGCGTCGGGTCATAGCCCCCGATCTTGACGTCGTTGAGTAACCTCATCGATTTCTATCCCCTGAACACGCAGCAGGGTAAATAGAAAGCGAAGGATCAAAGCACGAAGAAACGAAGCATGCCAAGCCAGTCGAAGAAAACGCCCTCTGGACCCATGGTAATTATGGTTCTACGGCTCTAGTTCCATTCGTACGTGTCAATTACGCATTCGGTACTCGGGTCACACCTCAGTTATGTTGTTCTTCATCATCTACCGTTCAACCGAGAGACAGACAGACAGACAGGAGAGAAGAGGAGAGGAGGGGAGAGGAGAGGAGGCCGCTCGTCCACTTCCAAGGGAGAAGCTATACGCCTGGAATTTCGTGGAACGGCGCGGTCAAACGGTGTTCATCTTGGAACTTCAACGCGAGCGGCTCTGTTTTTCGATATGCGGTGAGTAAGGAAGGGCCCTCCCTTTACCGGTCGACGCTCGGTCGAGCGGCGCCACGAAAAATCTACCCGGAAATTTCTTCGCGCCGATTTTTCGGACGCCGGGGAAGAAAGAGTAACGCCTAAAATTAATTGTTTAACGCTACGCCGTCCAGGTGGCACCACCGTTGGTGCCATGCGAAAACTATCGGGCAAGCGCCGGTGGCACCACGTTGGTGCCATGCGAAAACGATCGGGCGTGGGCGTATACGACCCACGCGTTAAAGCTTTAAAAAAGTTGCGGCGGGGGTCGTATACGACCCACACGGCACGGAACGTGTTAAAATGGAGTACGTAAAAGTATCAGCGACAACACCGCGCGTTTAGACTCGCCTGTGTATGCCGTATATGTATATATGCGATTCCTTTCTACCCTCGAGTGTATCGTTACGTAACATTTAAAAGGAAGCGAGGCAGAGATACGGAAAGAATTTCCTCGGTTTACAGATAATACGGTGCGTTATGTTAAAATGCATTGCAAAAATTGTTTCTTTCCTTGCTCGCGTGTTTACGATTTTCCGACTTTTTCCCGCAGATTGATTTTCTACGAACGAAATTTTATACAGTCACGGGTGGACCGACCGAGCGAAAAAAAAAGTTGGGGGAAGTGCGCCTAAATTTTTGAAAAGTAATTAAATTTTTTGAACACCGAGTAGGTCTTACGATTTCGGAAGATAAAAATTGCAAAAAGAAGCGCAAAGGTACCACTTCCAATTTTGAAAATACGAGGCGAGTGCCCGTCGAGGGTTTTGAGGGCAAGCCAGAGATAAAACAACGGCCGCGAGGAAGTTTGCCCTTGAACGCTATCGCTCTTAATGGCATTCAGGGGTCAACTCGCTCGCCACTTCCCCTTTGGCGTTCGCACGGTGTGTTTATGTATATAAACAAGTAACCGAGCGAGCAGCCGGGGTTGATCCTCGGACAAGCGAAACGCGAAGCTCGAAGAAATCTAAAAATAGAGCCTTCTAAGCTGGAAGCAGTGATTCAGAGATAAACGATTCGCCGACTAGGGAATGACCGAAGGGGTTTATCAGAGAATAGCAGCGGCTCCTTCCAAGTCGAAAGACAATGGCTTTTAAACGTTAGAATTTTCATTCAGCGGATTCCTAACGGTAGACGCAAATAATGCGTGTCCGTCCGTTTGTCCGTTTCGTGTGCGCGTGCGTGCGTGCGTCAGCCGGGTCCGAATTTAGTAAAAATGTTTTTGCCAGGATTCATGGCCTTTGAAAATTCGATTTTTGTTATAAAAAAAAAGAAGAAATTCGAAAAACCATTGTTAACCCTTAAGCGACCTGGTGGGGTCCGCCGGACCCCACCCGATTTTTTTTCCGAAGCATTTATTCGAAAAAGTATTGGCGGGGTTGACCTGGTGCGATTAATCGAAAAATCGCGTTAAACGTGCTCTGGGGTCCGGTTGGACCCCACCTGGTCGCTTTAGGGTTTTAAAACCTTCACTTTTTTTTTCATACTTTTTTTCAATTCGAACTCAAAGTTCGGATTTTGGATAGTTTTCGCACGGCACCAACGTGGTGCCACCGGAAGGTATAGCGTTGATGATGGAAATGGTTACGACACCAACGTGGTGCCACCGGCGATTGCCCGATAGTTTTCGCCGTGGCACCAACGCGGTGCCACCGGACGGCGTAGCGTTAATGATTAGAGAAATGGTTACGACACCAACGTGGTGCCACCGGCGATTGCCCGATAGTTTTCGTCGGTCCGGTGGCACCAACGCGGTGCCACCGGACGGCGTAGCGTCGATGATGGAAACGTTACTCGTGCCGTTACGGTAAACTCGGGGATAATTTTTTTCTTTCTTGATTCTTGCAGAAGCATCCGAGAGAAACAGTGTCGCGAAGGAACTGAGAGAGAAAGAGAAATGCAGAGTTCATCACGGAAACTTCAAGGATTCATAAAGAAAATACAAGCAATACCTAATGGATTCATTCACTTCGAGAGAAAAAAAAGGAGCGGAAAGAGAGATACGGCTTTCAACGTCCTTGCCCCCGGGCCAGCGATGCAGAGAAGAGGAGGAAGAAGAAGAAGAAGAAGAAAAGAGAAGACGGACGACCGGAAGAAATCCTTCGTCGATGTTGGAATTCATTCGTCGGTCGGTTTAAAGCACCGATTCGATCCCGAGTATACTTATAATTCGATCGATCTCGCTGCGCGATAATATTGAAAACCCGTTCGCGCCGCGTGGGTCGCAACGGTACGCGCTATCGCGTTTGCGATAACCGGCGCGGCTCGAACGGAAAGTCCAGCGGCAATGGAATTCCCGCGAAACGTTGAAAGAGAAGATGCGATTCGCTTTTGGAATTATACTCGAGGAGGAAATTTGTACGAATTAAGTAGGTAGAGAGTAGTTGAAGAAGAAGTATCGCTCGTCTAGCTGGCTAACGTTGAAATTCAGAATCGGAAAGAAAGAAAGAGAGAAAGAGAGAGAGAGAGAGAAAGAAAAAGTGTAAGACTCGAAACAACGAAAATTGCAAATGAGAAAATCCGAAAATCAGGTTCGAGCAAATTATTCAATTCCTTGAAGGAATTTTCGAAAAAGGTATTTTCTAAAAAAAAAGGAAGGAACTGGGTAGGAAGGAAACAGAAAATACAAAAATTAGAAGAAAATAGTGCTAAGAAACACGACCGTCGTGGCCTATCACACCAATAGATACGCATTAAAAGAAAAAGTTGATTGGTGCTAGGATGCTGTTAAAAACCTGGTGCTACTCATTACGCAACATTTTTTTTTTTACGTAATTAATCACAAAAGATAAGAGTTTTGATTTTCTTTCCAATAACGGTACAAGAATCTTGATGTTTTTCACAATAATGAAACGCACAGGTGAGCCCTTTGAGTTTCCGCTGGCACTCGAACGGTTTGAGAAAATTGGAGAGAGCAAAAAATAAATGAGCCGCTTATTTTGAAAGTGGCATAAGTCCATTTTTCAAAAGAAAATGAAAAACTCGAAAATTTATAATTAAATTGCTGGACACTAATTATTTATGCCGATATATAATGACTCTTTGAAAATGGACTTAGGCCACTTTCAAAATAAACGGCTCAAATGTCCCTAAACGTACATATATATACATATTTTTTTTACCATTTTTATCATTTTTGGTAGGTACCGGAACAATTGAAAGACCGAAAAAATATGTATATAATTATTTATTGGAAAAAAGGGTCGTTAAATGGCTCCTGTATCGATTTGGTGCAATTTACGATCCAACGAATGTTAATATAATGAAACTTTAAAGGGCGGAACGAAATTTTTGAAATTTTCCAAGAAATAAATGACAAGGTTTTACACGAGACCTTCCTAAATATCCGAAAATTTCTTAAAATGCACAAAAATTAGCGTTACGTTTAGGAATTTTTACGAAGAACATTATTTTTTTTTTGTAACGTTCATTTACTGGTGCACTCTGTCATGGTATTGGTGGTATTTAAAAAATACAAGCAGATATTTTCCAGCTCGTGCGCGATAAGGAATTTCGAAAATATTCATGAAATGCCAATAATGTGTTCGCGAGCAAAAATATTTTGAATGACCTTATTTTTCACTTAATTGAGTTCTCAAACGAGCGGCTGCGGCGATATCGCAACTTCCCACTTGTTCTTTTCACAGAAAAATGTACTTTTCGCGTGTTAAACACCGCAACTGCGAAATATTTTGTTAATTTATACGCGATATATTTTTTATTATTTTGTTAGCGAATGTCTATTCAAAAAAAAAAGTTTTCGAACTTTTTTGCAAGCGTTTCTAAAACGAAAACAACGAACAATGTTGAAAAAGCAAAATTGCAATGTTAACCCTTAGAGGTCACGCGTTCTAAAAGTACCGTGCCGGTCACACGGGGTCAGAATGACCCCAGTCACGTTTAAACGATTGCCGCTTTGCCAATATCGTTCCGAACGACTCATAAAAATTCAGGATATTAGTTTTAACCTTTTAGAATGAGAATATCATGGCAAAAAATTTTTATCAAATTTTCAAAATGGCGAAAAAAAAAATCAGTAAAGACGCGATGCGTAAAAACCATTTTTTTTACAAAAAAAAAATCATAACTCTGGCAATTTTCAATATATTTTCATGAAATTTTGGGGTGATACTCTTGAGGTATCATAGCGTATGGAAAAAATAGCTCCATAGTGGGCGTTTCAAAAAAGCTTTTTATTTTGAACCCCAGCTCGCGGCAGAGTTTTCTAAAAATCGACTGCCACTAGTCTCAAGTTGCGCTTGGGGTCATTTTGACCCCCTAGTGGACCTCTAAGGGCTATAAAAACCTTCCAGGGTGACTAAGGCTTCCAGAAATCTGTGATGGCATTCGAAAAAGAATTTATAAGGAGGGTGATGTTTCATAAGTTTGAAAACATTGTTCCGTTTCCGTTGCAAATTGTTTGTATTCGCTTTTATTTTCTTTTTTTTTTTTGTGGGGTACTTGCGATTACCTCAACGTCGCAAAAGTTCGTTGAAACCCGAGAGTGCGTAATCGGCGAAATTTCGAGGGAAAACAATATTTTGGAAAGAAAATAGTCGCAAACTGTTTTCGCCATAATTTGAAAAACATCAAGATTCCTTGCGCTTGATCTCGTGACATATTATCACTGACAAACAATGCAGCTTTACTTAAACCGAAACTACAAAGCGATGAATAAAACGAGTAAGAGAGGTATCGGTAGACGGGAGTTACTTAACGATTTTTGCAAAGGCTTCAGAAAAATGCAACGGTGCGTGAAACTTCATGCCGAGAAATGCGGCTTCTTATTGCGCGATACGTCACTTTTGTCGGACAAGATCGGCTTCCATTTGCGAAAAAGTAAAATAAGAAAAAGAAAAAGAAATTCGGCGAGTCCCGAATCGATCGAAAGCTGCGAAAATGCCGTTAAATTTGCGATTTTTGAATTTTGAAGATTTTCTGCGACCAAAAAAATGAAAAAAGGAGAAAATGGTTTTCCAAATTCGATTTTTCCGAGAGTCCGTAAGATCGGTGAAAAAAGAAACTCGAGTCTCGTATCGCCATTGGCTTTAGAACGAAGAGTAGCTTTATGGGGGTAGTCTTGTGCGACCCCCGGAGAAATAATTCTTTTTGGGGGAGAGCAGGCATTTTTGACGAATTTTCTCAAAAACTAATGTCCGTTTTTTTTTTTCTTTTTTTTTTTCACTGAAAAGTATTCTCCAACGATAGAAAATCAATTTGAGTCGTATCAAAATACATATTTATTTCTTTATGATAATAATAATAATAATAAGTGTGAATAAAAGAAAATTTGTTGTCACACAGAAAAATCAATTTAATTAATTCATAATTATAAGCGTAAAAAAAACAGTTCCGTCGTTTACAAATAAATAAAAAAGAAATAAATACTTTTCAATGGAAAAAAAATGAGAAATTCAAAAATGCTGCTTTTTCGGGGGTCCATGGAAAATTACCCCCTTGAGCGGAAAAATATAATGAAATAAAATGAGAATGAAAACTGAAGTCACTTCGTGATTGGTTCCAACGGGTGGCATTTCTTAACGTGAAGTTGAACTCCCGAAGAGTTGTAAACAAAAAAAAGCAAAAAGGGAAAGGGCAAAGAAGGAGAACGAATCGGTCGTTTTCTTCCACAAAAGTATTACAAAATTGAGTGAGGAAAAATAAAGCGTAGTTAGATTAATTTGAAATTCGTCCATATTCGCTCTCAATTTCGTAATGGAGTTTTCGAAAGTGTGACAAACGGGAGAATTGGATATAGGGATGCGATGGAATTCGTGAATTCGAGTCTCTCGGTTTCCACGATACTTAATAGGGACAAAGTTGTGACGTACGATTCTTAAAAATAAATGCCTAGCAATACTCATTTCACCGTTGATTATTCACCGTTTACCGAGAGACTGGAATTCGGGGGGATTGCGTTCGTGTGCGTTCCTCGATTTGGGGAGTAAACGCGAAAGATTCCAATCCAAGGGGAGGAACGTTCCCGAGAATATTTTTGGTGGCGCAAAAACGTACGGAGAATTGAGATAAAGGATGATCGAGGAAATAACGAGTGCGTGCGAGGGACGAGGCGACTCTAGGGGGGGTACGTGTTCTTCGGTGACTATTTGCATAGGAAGAAAAAGAAAGAAAAAAAAAATACAAAAAATATATAAACGGAGAAGGAAACGGAAATGTGTTATTTTGTAAATAGTATAAATAGTATACAGAGCTATGTTTTAAGCGGATGGTGTGATGAAGTATAATAGTTATTAATGAAACTGAAATATGCATATAAGATATTGTTTTATATATGTGTGTGCGTATGTGTACGCGTGCCTGCGTGCATGCACGCGCGTGTGTATGTATGTGTGTGTAAATAAGATTATTATATAAATATATATATGTACACATATATATATATATATTTATATACATATATATATAAATATATTAGCTTGTTAAGCGACACAAGGAACGACTGTCGAGGGATTCGTAACGATTCGTTTAACCAGGTCCATTTTCATTTACACTCAAAAAATATCGAACCGTTGTTTGCGTTTCAAAAGGCAAAAGAATAATTGATTTGTATCGAGAATCTCTCGGATTTCTTTTATTTTGTAAAATTCAAAGAGTTTCATGTCGTTGTCCTATGGCAAAAACATCCGAATCGATAAAGCGAATGTCCGATGATCCAAAAATCTTGAAAATAAATGCAACATCTTTATTTCGATAGAAAGGTTTCTTTGTTTCACCATTGCATTTTCCTTCGTTTCCCCTTCGACATCTCTTTCGAATCCATCGTTCCGACTCCTGTCCATTTTCCGATACTTTTGAAATTTGGATTACACTCGACACCGCAAATGTTTCGTGGCTTCGAAAGTTTTCGAGCTTCGAAAGAGTTTTTGTCCTTCGAAAGTACAACTCGAGAGCCGAATGTCCAAATTTCTCTACGATATGTGACTTTTGTCCGAGATCGCTACTCGAATGTCAGACCGAGATGGATAGTTTCTTTTCAAAATTCTGATTCCTTCGATATTCGTGAATTCGCACCGATAAACCAATGTCGAAATTGTTCAGGATCGATCGTACTCCAAAGCGAACTTTAAGGGTCGACGGGCCAAAGCTCGACTTTTCGAATAGAAAATGAAATACCTTCGACGAAGTTACTCCGAGTAAAATTTTGAATGCGAGTAGTTAATAAATTAGTGAACAATTTTATACGTTCGGACCGATTCGAAGAGGAAGGAAAGCGAATAAGATCTTTATGTTGGAAAGCGAAGGTTCGAAACGAAAACTTTGAAAATCGAGGTATACTTTGATACGACGATTTATTGGGAAAAAGTGCAAAAAGGGAGACACACGCGGAGGAAATAGTTGCAAACTGGAATTGAAAGGAAAATCAAATATCGCTCTGCCGAATGAAATATATGGAAATTGTACTCGACGGTACTTTGTGTCACGGAATTCAAAGAAAAATGTGTTTTCAAACGTTAGTCGCGATAAATTGCATGTACTTTGGCGTTCAAGGGGCACTTGTTGAATAGCTTTCTTTTTTACCAAAAGGAAAGTCACTTCAACGACGATAATCGTTGAGTTTCAATTTTTTCAAAGATTCTTTTCGAGCCGTTACGGGGATTCCGAGGGATATTTTCGTTTCGTTCGATGGAAAATGAAAAAAACTGGACACATCAATTTCTCCCACGATAAAGACGAAACCTGTCGATTTGCTGTAGCTCAAACTACATAAATAATGGTCAAGTAACGACTCTTTCCTTGTAATGTAATTTTAGACTCACCGTACAGCCACTCTCCGGTAGATGGACCAATGCCGCAACAATTATTTATTGTTTTATAATCATTTGTTCGATAATTACGATTCTTTTTCGTTTCAATTCAAAATCCCAATTATAACTTCGACATTTCCACCTCTTTGCGCCATAATTGTTAACCGCGGACCCCGGGGTCTAGTCCGATTTGGAAGCGTCACGTCAGAGGTCACTCCTGGGTCACAGAGGCCGAAAGTAAATAAATAACATTACGTCAGCGATTTGCGGTTGAAACTAAAACTCGAGGCTACAAAGAAAAAAAAACAAAAGAAAACGATCTCATGACGCTAGACCTTAATCGGGGTAACGATAGACCCCAGAAATAACGCAAAAATATATTCGAAATTCATGCGAAAAGCTAAAAACGACTCTTCTCGGGGCACCAATATGGCGTCGCCACGCGGCATAAGTCGTCAAGAAACCCAATAATTGGATACAATGAGAACCCGATATTTAAATTGTTGCGCTCCGTTATACCAAAAAATATCGTACATTGGGAACCGATTTATTTATTATTAATTCGATGAATCTAACCTTTTTTTTCTTACGTGGAAAAATTATATTTATCGAAGCAAAACGAAAACGAATAATCCCCTACCCCTGCTTGGAAAAAAAGAAATATCTTTTTGTGGGAGGGGCTCGTCTCCCCCTATACCGCCTGCCATCTTTTTTGTTCCTCGCTGTACTTTGAAGTCGTCATAAAGGAGTATACCTCGTTACGCGTCGTCCAGCGAAAATATATGGAAGACCGCGACTAATAAGAATGGAATGTCAATTAGGGAAACGTTTCCGAAAGGAAATACGAATTGTCTCGAATCCCACGAAAGCGTCGACAAATCTAGGGCAGGAATGAGGGGAAAAAATTGTACATTGTAAATATTTAGGTCGAAAGTTACAAAGAGTTTACAGACAGCGAGAAAGAGAGAGTGAGAGAGAGAGAGAAAGAGAGAGAGATTGAAATTCGTCGAACGCAACAAAGAAAAATAATAAGCTAATCGCAACAATACGTAAGCGCGTAAAAAAATTATCTTTTGCGCCGAAAACGAGGAAACATTCGGGAACCATGTTACTCATTTTTTTTTGGAATTCGTGGAAGTCTCCTTTGTGCTACAAGGAAAGTAAGAAAAAAAAAAGAAATGGTTACTCCGAATCTTTTTCATACAAGAGCATCGACGTCGCGGGCATTTTGAATCGGTGTCGGTCATTTTTTTTTTTTCATAGATAATGCTTTTGCACCGAAAGGAATGACTACGTTGCGTCTAGTCCTGGGCGGCTCGAATGTATGAAAAAGGAGTGGAAGGAAAAAACGAGCGGTTGTTAAATTTCCTTTTGATGAAATAATTTTTGAAATTCGAGTTGCGTCACTTAGCTATTTTAGCGAATTCGAGAAGAAAGAGGAAAACCGAAGCGAGATATAAAAGTAAGGCGATATGACGGAAAAAAAACCAACAAACACCCATCAAACGAGAAAACAATAAAGAGTATTATTCTATACATAACGACATTTTTTTATGGAAAGTATTCCTTCTGTATCCAAATCCTTTATTCCACCCTTAGGCACATTTCTTTTGAATTTTCCTTTGATCCTCGATTTTTCATAAAATATGGCAGTTTTATGATAATTGGAAATACTTATTGATTATCGTCGTTCGTAGAAATTTGAATATTTATTTATAAAGATTCAAAAAAATATGCGCAGAACGGGAAGGACGATTTTCGAAGCGTAGTACAAAACGATCAAGTAAAATATAGCGACTAGTATGTTATTCATGAGTTTCAATTTGGAGAGTTTCTTCCTGGCAGCCTCCACGGTGTCCATGGGATCCTTGAGCATGAATACGCGAAAGCCGGTCCAGTAAGTCAAGAAATAGTCCTCCCAGTTGAAAGATTGGAGGTCGCAACCAAATAAATTTCGATCCGTTGTGTTTAGGTTGTTCCAAACTTTTTGCATCTCCGTCACGTTTATTCGCCAATTTCCGTTCACGTAGAAATCTATTTTGTCCAGGTGTTTCGTCAATTTGCAGAAGATCAGGACGACCCTAAAAGAAAAAAAAAATTTTTTTTCTCAATATTTTGTCCAGCACAGTCTCGGTTTCGGTGTTGCCAACCGTGGGGTAATTTCTGGTATGGTATATTTTCTCTATAGACGTTACCCTACGCCTGGCAACGATGCTCGCAGAAATAATATAAAAATTGATCTGATCCGAAAAGATTCTTTTTTGGGCCACCGCCGCTATCGATGGCATTCTCGGAGTCTTGGAAATTAAAAAAAACGGTACACTTCCTTGGATGGTATCGAGATGAACCTTACTTGGGCTTCATTCCGTGGAACATGAGTACGATATCGGCGATCGCAGCGGGAACGAAGTGCGTCAAAATATGAAGAATGTAGAACCAAGGGTAGCATTTCGTAAAGATGATCATGTGATACCAGAACATTTTGTTCGAAGGCAGTAGGTCCCGTTGTTCCAAGGTGCTCTCGTGGAACTTCTTCGGCGTCATTGGGTTCACCTTCGAGGTACCGTAATTGTAGACCGAAGCTTCTCTGTGTTCTTTCCTATAAAAATACAAAATCGAGTTACGAAATACATTTTTGAAAAAAAGAAAAAAGAAAGTAGGACCTTTTTTGAATTCAACAAAATGCTAATAATAATAACAATAATTAACACTTTGCCGTCCGATTCGGATTCATTCTTTTGGCGCCGGTATAGAATCCTTAGATACGACACCAACGTGGTGCCACCGGATGGAGCTCGTTACGTTTGCTCTCGAATATTTTGCAACGCGTGAATTTTCGAATGTACAATTTTGCAAAACCGGCTATACCTGAAAACCGTCAAATTCCAAGTCGAAACGAGAAGCCCATTAACGGCCATATCGACGGGGACAACGTCTATCGGGTAATCCTTGGAATAGACCGCGTGAAGAGCGCCCAGACTCGCGCCGAGAATCGCCCCCTCGGGACCGCAGCAACCTCCTTCGCACCAGCCCCTTATCGGTTCCCTGTAGGTCGACAAGACTGAAAATTGAAAATTTCCCAGAAATTTGAACCGGCGGGAGACAGGAATCACGGGTATTTTGGAATTCGGAATACTAACCGATGCCGTGTCTGAAGACGCCGCAGGAAAAGCGAACTTTCTTTCCGCATTCCTTCACCAAACCTTCGGAGGTCGCTTTCGTAAAACTCCACAAGTTGGGCCACGGATAAAGTTGTACCCTCAACGCCTGTTCGCTCAAACCGCTTTTGTTGTCGTCATTGGCGGCTATCATGTCGTTGACCATCTTGATATCGCCGGGCGACGGATAAAATTTCTCCTGGATTTCTTTCTCCTCGTAGCAGTTGGCGTACGTCGTGGAGACGTACATGAATACTTTGATATTTTTGCACTCGCCGGCCAAGTCCAACATTTCTTTGGTACCCAGGACGTTGGTTTTCAGAAAGACGCTGGGGCTCGCGTGGAAATTCATAACGGCTCCGTTGTGAAACATTATCGTCGTCTCTCGAGTCAGAGTTTCCTTGTCTTTCACGGACAAACCCAAGCCCGGTTCCGTCAGATCGCCTTGTACGGCGGAAACTTTGTTCTGGATTCCTGGGCGATCTCCGAGTAACTTTTCGAAAACCTGGAAAAGATTTTGCAAGCAAGCCCTTTTTACTCCGAACGAGTTCACGGGGTTTCCTCTTATTCGAAACATATGGGAAATATCGGAAATATTTCAAATTCGTCACTCTTTTGGTACCAAATTTCGACACTTACCGTACTTTGAAAGAACTTGTCCATTCTCTGTTGCGCGCTTTCGTTATCTTTGGGGCGCATCAAAATATAGATCTTTCTCAAATCGGGACACCCCCTCAATAATTTTTCCACCAAACACTTGCCCAAGAAACTCGTACCACCGGTGAGAAAGACAGTCTGCTCGGCATAAAATTCCTGGATGTCGCTTTTGCCGCCGACTTCGGGCACGTCCTCCGTGTCGTCTTTCATCCGTTTATACGCGAAATCGGTATAATTCATTTTGGGACTTCACCAAATGTATGCCTTTGCTATACGAATTATGTTGGTACTCCCTCGATTGTCCCTAACGATTCTTTTTTTTTTTCAAAATAACCGTCACTTCACCGCATATATAGTCCAAAATGTTAAACTCGACGGACGAAAAATAGTCAGAGGATTCCCAAAGTTCATCAAACAGGCAAATGGTCAGGGCAAAAAGATCGGTGGCCTTATATATTTCTTCACCGTTTGAGTCGCCATACATATTCATGGCGATTTTTCAAATAAGAATTCGAATGAATAATTCCACGACGTTCTATTTGTGCTGATACACGCTTTTACGTATGAAACTCGTTAATTAACGATTCGGTGTCGACGAAAGTGAAAAGTTATTCGATTTTATTTATTTTCGCTTTTCGGGACCAGTGTTACCAAGAGTGTAGTTATTTTTATGGCGCGATGCGGGCTACCAACTGCGTGCCAGGGTTTTGCTACAGTTTTGCCCATACCGCGCTCCTATATTTGGCAACGCCGCTTGCGATTGCCGATAACAACGTGAAAATACAGAAAAAAAAGGTCGTATATTCGTTCGCTCTTGTTGTAAATAAGATTTGAACGGAAAGTCGTTTGACTAGAGCGGTCACATCGGAATTGTCATATGTAAAAAGCGGAAGTAGGCAAAAAAAAAAAACTTTCGGAAGGTCAAAATTCTTCAATGCAACGGAACATTTATCCTTAGGCCTACGAATAACTATAAGTGCCTATTTTGGTTCGCGTAATTTGAGAATTTGCAAAAGCCAAAACACCGAAAAAAAAAGGAATTTGACCTTACGGCAATTTCCAAGGTCAAGCACGGCTCCAGGATGGTTTTCACTAATTTTTCTTTATTCGAGGCACTAAATTTTATCTGACAAACATCAAATATTTTTTTTTGCGCCGGTATTTCGCGCCCCCCCCCCCCCCCCCTCTGTGAAGGTCAATTGAATATTCTAAATAAGTCCAATAAGTAAGAAAGTTTGCGCAGTCGAGGGGAATTCACCGTAATGATTATTTCGAGACACGCGGTTGACATCATTTATATTATCTGACCCGCCACGCTTTGGGCGGAAACCGTATGCTAAATGGCTGAATACGATCAATGAAAGGAAAAACACGTTAATGGCGTTAAAGAAGTTTCTAGAAAAAGCCAAAAATGGACAAAAACTGACTTTTTAAGTGATCGCTATTGAAGGACGCCGATCGGGATAGGGTTGTTTAAATCAAACACGAATATTATGAGACATTCTTGACCCTCAGAGGTCACAACGTTCTGGAAATAACGCGCCGGTCACACGGGGTCGCAATGACCCCAGCCATGTTTAAACGATTGCCGCGTTGCCGGTATCGTTCCGCACGACTGATAAAAATTCAGGATATTAGTTTGAACCTTTTAGAATGAGAATAAAAAACTTTTATGAAATTTTCAAAATGGCGAAAAAAAATCAGCAAGGAGGTAATGCGTAAAAACCATTTTTTACTAAAAAGAAATCATAACTCTGGCAATTTTTAAAACATTTTCATAAAATTTTAGGGTGATACTCTTGAGATATCATAGCGTATGAAAAAAAATAGCTCCATAGTGGACGTTTCAAAAAAGGTACTTATTTTGACCCCCAGCTCGCTCAAGGTCTTACAAACCTCACCTTACAAAAGGAACCCCAAAGCACCATTAGAGGGGTGGCCAGATCAATCGGGCGCCAATAACTTATAGTAATTCTAGCTTAAACTTGCGCTTGGTGTCATTTTTACCCCGGGTGACCTCTAAGGGCTAAATAGGCATTTCACTTCGGCCATAATCGAATGACCTTGGCGAAGTTGGCCATTGACGTGAGAATGGAGGGTAATTTGAATAATCCACGAAAATGCACAAATTTTGCCGGTGAAGCTTTTTTTCTTCTTTTTTTCCTTCTTTAATAATTGAAGAATATTTCGACGTATTCGGCGCAACTTCTTTGTTAACGGGCATACACAAAGGGCGCCACTAGCTTACAGGCCAAATACAGCATAAGAAAAATAGAAAATGCTTTGAGACAAACGTGTAAAATCCATAGCCAGAAAATTCTCGCACGAGCCGCGGGTACGGTTTCCATGGGATCCTTTAAACAATAGTAGCGCGTTCCGCGCCAGTAAAAAAATCCATAAATATCCCAGGGCAGTTGTCTCAAATCGCAGAAGAAGAGCTTTTTGTCGACCTCGTTCATTTTATCCCAGAGCTTTTTACTTCTGGCGACATCGAACTTCCATTGCGTGGAAATAACGTAGTGGATTGTCGAGAGCAAATTGTTTCCTCGTTGGTACATCTTGTACCCCCTGTAACGAAAAATATGGAGCTTAAATTCAAGTACCGGAAATGGGATAAACCGTCTAGGAATTGACCGCACGCCGGCGAACGACCGTTGCGCAAACAATTGTCAATTTTAAGCTTCGAAATAACCAAATATTTATAAATATATGATCTTGAACCCTCGCGATAATGTTTGATGATTTACAGGAGCCCTCTGAAATTTTCATATTTTATTCCGAAACGAAAAATTCGTATCTTTGACCGTCATTGGCGCATCACCAGCGATGAGTTGCAAGCTTATTCGCTGCTAAAGGTCGCCGATACACTTCCAGCGACTTCCGCTCTATTTAGTTCGTTTTATTCATTTGTGTTACCAGAGTATGCAAAGCCTTTCCTTCGTGGATTACGCGGTTTGCCAACACTTTGCTCCATGATAATGAGACGGTTACACATTTTTATGTATTTGCTCTTACAATATTGGGTTGGCAACTAAGTAATTGCCGATTTTCCAAAGCAAACAAATGACAAAATCGGCAATTACTTAGTTGCCAACCCAATACTTCACTGCAAAACGTGATGTCATTCCAAATGAAAATTCATTTTTTTAAGTCGACCTTTCCTCCTCGAAGATATCTCAAAAAAAAAATAATCGTCGGAGAATGACATTGTCTCGAAATTGGCAAAAGACATTTGGTATATTTACCTCAGAGGTTTACGAAGAATAAAAAAAACGGCGTCCAAAAGTAGAGCCGGCAAGATGTGCGTCAAAAAGTTCATTATAAAATAGATAATTGGACTTGTACTTCTCACTACGGAGTAATACCATACGGCTTTTACAGGTGGAAAATTTATACCATAAGGTAGAACAACGTCTTCCAATTGTTGCCACGTGATTGGATTGACGGTACTCGAACCGTAATTATATATCGGGGGTTCGGCACTTTTGTCTTTGGACCTGGAAAGTAATCATTCATTAATAATCACATTATTGGTAACATTCATAATTTACAGTAAAATTAAACAAAGAAATATATATATTTTTTTTATAGAGAAAAAGTAATAGAATTGCAATATGCGAGGAAGATTACTTGAAAAGCCCCTACTGATACTAATAAATTAATAAAATAAAATAATAATTAATAAGGCGCTATAAGAGAAGGGAAAAAATTAGTGAAAACAGCAAAAAAAATGATTCATTTACATTTATGTAACTTACGCGTTGGCAATATCCCAAGCAGTTGCGAGAAAGCCATTTGCACACATATCTACGGGAATGATATCTGCGATATTATTTTCGTCCATGTTGTAAACATGCGCCAGGCCCAAGGAATTCATCATATGGGCCGACTGGTGTCCCGTGACTTCTGACCATCCGTAAATTGGTTCTTGGAAGGTCGAACAAACTAATTTCAAAGATACTCGGTTAAAACTTTTAAAAAATGCGAAAAAATACAAGTAAGTGCTCTCTGTCTCGCTATTACAAGATTTGCGTATAAACAAATTTCATAAATATCCGTGCTTACTGATCGAAGGGCGAAAAATCCCAATGGGCAGTCCTGCGGAATGGTCCTTCACAAAATTTTCTGCGATAGCTTTGGAGAACATGTAGGTATTTCGCCAAGTTCTCAGCATTTCTTTGATCGTCCTTTCATCCGTGATTCCAGACTGATGCTTCGAGACAATTTCTTCGACGTCACTGATGTTATAATACGTCGGATAATAATTTTCGTCCAACTCGGTACCGTGGGCGTAAGCCGTAGAGGTGTGAACGATACATTTTAATTTCGGACAATCCTTAGCTATCGAGAGCACCTCCTTCGTACCGAGCACGTTAATTTTCAAAGCGGTGGTTATCTCTTCGTTGAATCTCACGGTCGCCGCCATATGAAAAATAATATTGGTTTGTTCGCATATTTCCGCTCTTTGTTCCTTTGAAATTCCCAAACTCGGTAAAGTGCAGTCTCCCTTTACCGTGACGATTTTCTCCTGCCAATCGGACGTCATTTTTTTCATTTTCTCGAATAACTGGAACAAAATGGAATATTTTAATATCTCTGTTGCGAAAAAAAGAGAGTAACATGTAATTTCAAAACAGAAATTGCTTGAAAACTAGAAGGAGCAACACTCGGGAAAGAAGACGTTACTTTTTTCACACGGCGAAGAAGAAATTAATGTTTAAAAAATAGAAATCGGAAGAAAAATTAATCCATCGGGTGAAATTTTAGCGAAACAACTTACGGGATCGTTAAAATACTCCGGAACTCTCTCTTCGACCGATTTGTTTCGCTTCTCCCGTATCAGAAGAAATATTCGTCGCACTTCGGGGCATCCTCGAAGAAGTTTTTCTACCACTGCTTTCCCTAGGAATCCAGTAGATCCGGTTATAAATATAGTTTGATCTGCATAAAACGGACGTATTTCGCTGGCCGACACGTCGATGTCCTCATTGGTTTCCAAATTTTCTATTTTTTTATAAATTTCATCCATTTCGCGGCAGGCGAATTTCAAGTACCAACGGGTTTCCTCTGTAGTATCCAAATACTGCGGGATGAATTTCCGCATACACGGTATTTATACCACCAGAACTGGAAAATATTGAGGAAAAGTCTCGTGAGAATGATAAAGTTCACTTAAGTTATGCTAAATATGAAATTCTTTTTATAACCCCTTTATTCTCTCTTATTGTGTTTACCTTTATTAATATTTCACGTTACATTAATAATTTATACACCCATCGAGACGGTTTTTGTTTTGAAAGAATAACAATAAGGGCAATGAATGAAGGTTCGGAAATGGATTATTCTTAAAAACGGACAACGATTGCTTCCTACATTTGGACGCAAATAACTAATAACATGTCAACCCATACGGAAATCCTAATGGGTTGACATGTTATTGCTTATTTGCGTCCATTTTAACCCTTAGAGGTCACGCGTTCTGGAAATAACGCGCCGGTCACACGGGGTCGCCATGACCCCAGCCATGTTTAAACGTTGCCAGTATCGTTCCGAACGACTCATAAAAATTCAGGATATTAGTTTGAACCTTTTAGAATAAGAATATCATGGCAAAAAATTTTTATCAAATTTTCAAAATGCCGAGAAAAAAATCAGCAAGGAGGTAATGCGTAAGAAAACCATTTTTGCGCTTGGGGTCATTTTGACCCCTGGTGACCTCTAAGAGTTAAGGATTAAAATTTTGAAGTTACCGTTGCTGATGGTAACTACTTCATAGACTGGCTAAGGTTTAAAGGAAATGTTTTTTTTTGGGTGAAATATAAAATTCTTAATTAAAGGAAGAAATTTTGTTTCGATGGAATTTAACGACAAGAGTGAAAAAATATAAGGACAATTTGTGGGCGATAAAAAGTTGGGGTCTTGCATAAAAATTGGTAAGATCAATGAGGAATGTTTATAAATATCTTGAAGTTTGCAAAAAACAATGCAGGTGAATGCACTCTTTTGGAATGAATTAATTGCAAAAGTGAGTTACGCTAAGTAGGAAACCCGAGCAAAATTCTTCCATTTTTATGAATAAGTCAACCGAACCTTGAAATCAAAATCAATCTATTGGAGTAAAAAGTCAATATTGCAATTTTACTATTACATTCATAAGCTACGTCACACTTATACGAAAACCCATAATTTTAATATTACCACGGTATGACTTGGCGAGCTCGACCGATCGGGTACAAGTTCAAAGTAACAAATTTCCTTAATACATGTAAATGAGCAGTGTGTCTGTCTTCGTGAAGTTTCAAGTTATTCGGAATCCGATTCAGCATTTATTACTACACTGAGAGAAAATATTGTACATTCGACGAAACCGCTACCGTCGTTACAACGTTTAGTGATTCGACTGCGTTATTCGTATACGAATTTAAGGTGGTAGTCTTATGTGACTCCCCAAAAAGGCAGTATTTTGTCATTATCGAGCTTTCCCTGTAAAACTATTGCATGGAATGACGATTTATCAAGATTTAATAATTACCAAGGTAATAATTACTTACGGTGTTAAACAAAGGTTTTCCAAGTTTCTCTTCGACCAAGACATCCTTTAGTGGAGTTTTTTCTAATTCAACTTTTTACAAAAATCTTCTACTTAGTTCTTATTAGAAAAATATTTTGATCTTTCTCGTAAAGTTTCATTTTGATTGAAAATCACCGACTTCTTGGCTTCTTCTATTTCTTCAAATACATTCCGTTCGTGGGGAAAGAAGAAAATTTGGAAATTTATTTTTTTTTCTCTATATCGGTTCATCGATGAGGCGATGAATCCATAGTGAATCTACGGTGCGTCTTTCGCTACACTCAGAAACATTGCGAGTATCGAATATCGAATCTTCGAGCGAATCACAATTTCAGCCAATTACAAATTCCTTTTTGCAACTCATTGATTTCCTTCTATCGTATTTTGCTGAATTATCATTCGATCGAATGAATTTCTTAAATTGTTCCCTCTTGTCTCTCTTTTTGAAGAACCGATGAATCCTCTGCTGCGTTCCCTCGATGCATCGAACAATGTTTATCGAGTTCCTCCGTATCGTTAAACCCTCGATCGCAGTTCGAACACTCCGTGCTCTCCTTTCGATGAGTTTTCACGTGTTTCAGCATATCATTTTTTTGCGTGAAAGATTTTTCACAGTGGGAGCAAGAAAATGGTTTCTCTCCCGTGTGGATCCTTTCGTGCACAATTAATGCACCCTTGCGTTTGAAAGTTTTGTCGCAAGAGTTACATTTGAAGGGTCGTACGTCGACGTGAACTTTCATATGTTGATTCAAAGAGCTGGAGCAACGATACTGTTGATCGCAGATCGTACAGACATACGGTAAAATTCCTGTGTGTTTCCTTTCGTGAATCATTCGCGATTCTTTCGACACGAAGGATTCGTTGCAATAGGAGCAAGCGAACGGTCGAATTTTCGAATGCAACGCTCTTTTATGGTACTTCAACGAGTGTTTGCTGGACAATTTCTTGTCGCATTCGTTACATTCTATAACTGCTTTATTCTCGTTATGCACTCGTTCGTGTTGCTCCAAAGCCGAACGTATTGGAAATATTTTCGAACAAACTGTACACTCCCATATCTTTTTTGTAGGACTACTCTTTTTGATACTCTCTATGATTTCGTATTGGGAGTGTTTTTCTCGGTGTTTACGAAGTTCGCTCATCGATTTGAACTTCGAAGTGCATACCTGAAAATTGTTAACGCAATGTAATATGAGGAATCCCTGGTGAAAATATTTTCCAGAATTTTTATATAAAAATAAGCCTTGATCCTCGATATAAGAATAACATAATTGCGTTATCTTATTTTTTACATTAAATTCCTTACCCGACATGTATATAAACCAACATTGGTGTGTCTTTTAATATGAGAATTCATATTCCCTTTACGATTGAAACTCATATTGCATAGAGGGCAAGAGTATTTTTTGGTCCCGTGGGATAATTTGTGCTGCCTTAATTGAATTCTTTTATGGAACGATTTGCCACATTCATCGCAAGGGTAAGGTTTGTCGTCGCTATGCTGGTTCATATGTTCCCTTAAGTGGAACCTGAAATTGAAATTGAAATTGAAATTAAAATTTATTAACCAATAGTATTACACGTTGCATGCAAAACTCCTATAAAAGTGAGCCTAGACTTAAAGCTAATTAAATTACAAATTTAATTTTAAATTTCATTTACTATAAAAATATACAACAATAATATAATGTAACACCCATTTAAAATTTGAAATTTAAGGCATTTCCATGCGCGAGCACTTATGCATAAACCCCACCCGCCCAAGTTAGGTAAAATTAATTGCTATAAAGTTTCTTAATTTTTTCTTTATATTTTGTTTATTAATTGTTAGTGATTTTAGATCATTACTGAGCCTATCGAATACTTTTATTGCTTCTACATAACTATTTTTGTCCCTATTCGCTTTTTTATTTTAGGTAGCAACAGATTCTTATTTAGAGTATCACTTTTGTTTTTTTTTATACATTTATTTAAGTGTTTCATAATGAAAGGATACTGCTTCTAATTTGAATATTGAAAGAAACTATATTTTTTTTATAGTTCCTCAATGGTACCTTACACCCGTAATAGATATTACTTCGATATTAATATTCAACCCGTACCAGGTTTACATTTCGACTGCGAATACTCACTTCGACCTGAAACCTTTTCCGCACTCTTCGCAAACGTGCCTCTTCTTCTTGGACTCCTCCAAGTGCGTCCTCCTGTGGCCCCTCAAGTTATTGGAATGTTTGAAACCTTTGCCGCATATATTACAGAAAAATGGTTTATCGGATCTGTGCGTCGCTTCATGGACGTCCAAACTGCTCCATTTTTCATAAGTTTTTTCACATAAGAAACATTTGTACAACATTACGCCATTATGATTGTCAATGATATGTTTTTGTAACTCCTTCTTCGCCTGAAAAGTAGCTTCGCATCGTCCACACCTTTTTCTACATTTGTAAACATACATGTCTTCTTTAGAAAACATTCGACTGCACAATTGACATTTTTCCAAATCGCAACTGGACGTATCGTATAAACTTAAAGCTTGAAACTCGTCATCGATTTTAGTAGACTCCGTCCCTTTCGATTCGTCGTCCTTACTAGTTTTAATATACGATTTACAATTTATGCAAATAATTAAAATATTTTTCAATTCCTTCCTTCCGTTCCCGTGGTTCTCTCCTTTTACGGAATCTTCCGGAACGTTCGCAGGAAATTCCTCCTTTTCCGAATTCTTGTTCTCCATTTCTTTCGAAGCGGAAGTATCGAGCTCGATGTTCAAAGCGAACTCGTTCGAACCGGTTTCATTTTCTACAAATTTTTCGACGATGTTACACAACGATTGCGCTTCGTTATTCTCAGCGGTATCGAGATGTATACCGTCGATATTATTCGGTGCGATATTTATGGTATCTACGATCTCGACATTTTGAAAATCCGTGGTTATCATTTTAGGTTCCGTCTCAGGGACTACGATTTCCTGCGTATTACCCGCGTCTTTAACGGTAATGAACGTCAACGACTCGTTCGGAATAATTCCATTGACGCATAATCCATTAGCTTCCGCTAAGGAACATTCCTGTAGAATCCCGCCGAATCTAGCGTCGTATTCCGGCTGAAAAGTCGAAACGTAACGGTCGAGTCGCACGATAAACGATAGCGTTAACAAATAAGTCCTGAAAAATAACGCGACGCGAAAGGAAATTCTTCGAGAAAATTTATTTGTTATTCGCTTTATTCAACTTACCGCTTCCTGCACGTTCAATAATTTCCTAAACCTTAAATCCGTTTGTATACAAGTAACTACCAAAGAATGAGCGTCCTCCAGCTTATGGTGGCAATTGGCGCACAACTGTTGCGGCAGCAAATCCTCTTGCGTGATGAGAATCGGCATATGTAACGTCATTTTTTCTTTGAGTCTCGATTTTATACCCTTCGGACCAAAGATTTCTATGCCTTCGGAGACCACGCATCCGCAGATTCGGCAAAGGTTCGTAAAGTTAATCGACAGATCTTGACAGTGATCTATCTGTACTCGAATATCACAGAAGTTGAAAGGTTCGTTCGGTATCTGTACCGTTTGAGTATGACTCGAAAAAAGATCGATCGCGTTATCTTTCTCCGACGTATGTCCGCCGAACAGAGTCGGCACGGCGCCTTGCTTGATTATTATGGGATTCGATTTGCTTATGAAGTACTTGTCGTCGATGTGATGGGAACAGACGTAATAGTTTAAGTGTAATTCTTGGTTCGACTTGGTCATTAAATCTTGTCTACCACAATTGTAAGCCCATAGCTTGGCCCTGCAATTTCGGAAAATACTTCGTTAGCGAAAAACGATACGAATACAATTTTGGATTTGTCGAAAGCGTAGGGACACGACTTTGGAGGAATATCGACTTAACTTTGAACGAAAAATGTATGGAAAACTATAAAAAAAATGAAAAAAATTTTGTTGGGTCAAATGAAACTCAAATATATGATGAAAAAAGCAAATAAGGGTGTCGTTCTTAGAAGATTGTATTAAATCTGGGAATTGGAGTAACATACAAGCAAAAAAATTGAAAATGGAAATTTCGGAAACGGCGTTTACCGATTATACTTACATATAATCATTCGGAAAACTAATAAATACTACGTTGGATGTGTTTTCCAACTCGGAGGAATAAATGCAAGACGGTGCGGCACAAACAATGGGCATTTTTTTCTTTTGGGTATTTACAAATTTTTCACTAGAAAATTCACCGTTCGTTGTTGCCGTCAGGTGGGTTCGGCTCGAATTATTGATTTGTTTTGTATATATTGCAAAATACGGAACGGGGAAGGACGAACGAAGCAACAGGAAGAATCAGCTGATTTTGAGAATCGGTAATCGGTATATTCTACGTGAGCGAACTCTCCGCAAAACCCTGCCGGTGCATACATACTGGTAGGTGCGCCAACATTGCTCGAGAATAGATTTCTACATGTCCGACAGTTAGAGAAGGACGGCCAATATTTAGGGAGCCCGTGGTACAAAACATACTCGAAAGCGGGTTCGCATAAAAAATTCTGAATTTTTTTAATTTGTTGAATTGAAAAAGCGACTAACCCCTTCGCTCCGACGTTCGTCTTTTTTGAACGGGGACCCTCGGTCAAAAAAAAATATAAATTTTTGGAAAAGTTGGTTTTTTTTAAAGCGAAAAAGTGCAATAAAAAATAGGTAGAATAAATATGTTTTTAACTTTGAAAAATTGATACTAGTAGAATTATTTTTTATTTCTCCAGGTACGAGTTCTTCCGGGTCAACAACCGTCGAACGACCGTTAGCGAACGAGTTTGAATTCGATTTTCGATATTTCGTTCAATATATCGCACGCGCAAGAAAGAGAAATGCTGCTGAATGATTTCACTGAAAATCGAACATTTCGTAATTGATCATTTTCAATAAATCAACGAAATTCCAATTTCATCATTTATAAACAATAATTAATCAAACGATACGTTCGAGGTATCTTTATTTTTGAATCAAGATGCGATACGAGTATGTCCGAAAGTAAGAAAATTCAATTTTTCATAATTTCGAGATATCGAAGGACCATCGATACAACGGAAAAAATTCGTAATTGACTATTTTCAATAAATCAACGAAATTCCAATTTGATGATTTATAAACAATAAATAATTAATCAAACGATACGTTCGAAGTATCTTTATTTATTGAATCAAGATGCGTTACGAGTACGTCCGAAAGTAAGAAAATTCAATTTTTCGTAATTTCGAGATATCGAAGGACCATCGATACAACGGAAAACCGTTGGATGTTGTGTAGGTAGCGCGGAAATGGCGCCTCACGCTATAGTTTGAACGAGATGCGATTGTGATACATTCCACGTGAAATCAACAATAACAATGTGATGAGCGTTTAAAAATATTTACAAAGGTGTCCAAGGAGTAAGCTTTTGTCAGTGGATCACACTTGTTACCGGGAAAAGCGACATTCGGCATTACCAGGCGCATTTGGAATTGTGACGAGAGGTTAGGTATGCGTTGAGCGGGAAAAGGGAATTACTGCGGCCTTCCGTACTAAACACGGGCTCGTTTAGAGTCATCGGTTGACTCGCGACTGTTTATATCAGAGTCGAGGGAGGTTTTTTCCTCGAGTCCAGTACCATCTCCATTTACCGGTGACGTCGGATTCTCCTTGGCTCGGTGGTCCATGGACCACACAGGATTAGCCCCATAGAGTCCTTTTTGTTTTAGTTACCATGATTCCACGGGACGATGCCAAAATAGGCGTTGTTTTTGTCATCACGGTCCATCGGGATGCTGGGAAAACCTACAAAAGTTTTCATGACTCGGATACGATGGTCGCGAGCCAACCCGTGATTCTACCGGTGCATATTATTTATAGGAGCGCATATTTAGCGCAAATAGTTGCGCCGATGTAAAATTTGATTATTTGAATGGGTCACCTCAAAAACGTTTTAAGGTGCAAATTGCAAATTGTTCAAAAACCCGCGAAAATGAAACAAAAAAAACCTGAGGGTGCAATAATAGAATGGGTCACCTCAAAAACATTGTAAGCTACAAGTTTTTTTAAACAATTGTTATTGCACCATCAGGGTTTTTTTTTTCATTTTCGCGGATTTTTGAACAATTTGCAATTTGTGCCTTACAACGTTTTTGAGGTGACCCATTCGTTTATTCGATCCGGGTTACGAGCTGTAACGTATAACTCGTAACTAAATAAATGAATTAATATGAAAATTTATACGTCGTCGATATCGGGCACAGAAGCGCGGAATGATAATTTGTAATTTCAAGTTTTTATTATTTTTTTGTATCGCATTCGAAGAACTATCGTTAATTATTAGAATTTGTTTTTATATATTCAAAGTTCTAGTTACTATATATACATAATTTAACGAGTTACTTATATTAGTAAATCTCTGGGCTTTGAAAATGTACCGGACCATTCAGTTTGTTTATTAACTCATTTTATACCGACGACGCTTTAGAATGGCTAACAAGAGTAACGACGAAGGATCTTTGGTCGCCGAACCTAACGAAGACGGATGCAATAGCGACGAAGAAGGAGGTTTAAGAGTAGACGAGAACATATACATTCCCCCGGCGCCAAAATTATGCGAAGTATCGACCAACGGAGTGCGTTTGATGATCGCTCGCATTGTGAACACAAATTTCAAAAGCTACGCCAATACGCAAACCGTCGGTCCCTTCCACCAGGTGAGTAAAAACGAACAAATTCCACAAATTTTTCTTATCTATTACAGTTTTGCTATTTATACCATGGGGTTACGGTTTTCAGTTTAACAATTTCGGCGAACTAAACAAATTAACAATTACAAGATACAAGAAATTTGAATATTTAAAAAATTTTAAACGTTATTGATTATTTATATTTTTAAAGTTTTTAACTATACTTTCCGCGCGAAGGTACCGGCGAAAATTTCGTTAAAAATACTTACGCGTACGTGTTTTACAGTGTTTTTCCGCAATAGTGGGACCAAACGGCAGCGGCAAAAGCAACGTTATAGATTCTATGCTCTTTGTATTCGGCTATCGAGCTAGCAAGGTTCGGGCGAAGAAGGTTTCGGAACTGATTCATAACTCCAGCGAGCATCCTAATTGTAGAAGCTGTTCGGTGTCGATCCATTTCCAGGAGATACTCGATAAGGTAAACACGCGAGTGGATAATTTCGTAATTACCGAGTATCTACAAATTATTATTTATTGGATATAATTGCTTTTAGGACGATGGAACCTATGAGATTGTACCGCGGTCGGAATTCGTCGTATCCAGAACGGCATTTAAAGATAGTACGAGCTTCTACGAGCTCAACGGTAAAAGAGTGCAATTTAAAGAAATCGCTAAGCTGTTACGTAAATATGGCGTTGACTTGGATCATAACAGATTTCTTATTCTTCAGGTAAATATATATTTTTTTTTTTAGTATTCCCTGTAGAAACGATAGAAATGTGATTTGTAACGTGATTTTATTCCAGGGAGAAGTCGAGCAGATAGCGATGATGCATCCCAAGGGTCAAAACGAAGGGGAAGTGGGTTTGTTGGAATTTTTGGAAGACATCATCGGGACGAATCGATACAAACAACCTTTGGTGGCGTTAGGAGAGCGCGTGGAGGAGTTAACTAATCTTAAATCGGAAAAACTCAACCGTCTTTGGATCGTGGAGAACGAAAAGAAGGAACTGCTCGAACCGATGAAGGAAGCCGTGGATTACCTCGAAAAGGAAAATGAGATTACGAAGATACAACACCAGCTTTATCATTACAAGAAGTGAGAATTCTATGAAAAAGTATTATATTGTATGCCTTGATCCTACATCATTTCCGGTGTATCCGGTATACGTCCACCTTCGATATTTATCGCATAGTTTCATATTTTTTCTATCGCAGAGTTATAACGAATAAAGAGCTTTCGCAGCATCGAGAAGCCAAAAAAGAGATAGACGAAGACGTGGCGCAATTGCTGGACGAAATGAAGAAAGTGAAACACGATATCGAGGAAAAAAGTAGCACCATGAAGGAGAAATGTAAGAGGCTGGAGGGTTTGAGGCAACAGAAGGACACGGCGACCGCGAAGTACGATGCGATGCGCAAAAAGGATGAAGCAATTTACGCAGAATTGGTAGAAACGAATAAACGCCGTAAAAACAATATCGCCTCTTTGAAAAACGTAAGTTGAATAATCATCGTTCGAACAAACTCTTCAATATATTTTTGATTGTTTTATTTTTCATTTATTTTGGATTGTTTTCTTAAATCACCATATTCAACTTGAAAATTTGAAGAAAATTTTGTTGCTACGTATTATACTTTTCGACATTTTCATATTTTTGTAAATAAAATTGAATTCTTGATACTTTAGTTTTAAAAATTATGTATAATTTGAAAAAGTAATTGAGCCGTTTATTTTGAAAGTGGCCTAAGTCCATTTTTAAAGAGTCATTATATATCGGCATGAATAATTAGTTTTCAGCAATTTGATTAGAAATTTTCGAGTTTTTCATTTTTTTTTTGAAAAATGGATTTAGGCCACTTTCAAAATAAACGGCTCAATTATCGAAAAATAAAAATAATCGGCTTACCGCTTTTGCAAAAAGGGTAAGCCTCCTAGTGGCTACGAAAATTGAGGAGTTTAAGTTTCCGTATTTGAATTTCTAGGAAAGGGAGCGTTTGGAAAAATTATCGAAAGTTCCGGAAAAGAACGCCAAGAGTATCGCCGAGTGCGAAGAACACTGGGAAAAGGCGAAAGACGATCTCGCGAAGGAGGAAGATGCTTTAAAAATTTTAATGAGTGGACTGCGAGAAAAAATCAAACCGCTGCTGGAGAAACGTTCCGAACTGGAAAAACAATTGATAGAACGTCGTGGGGTCGTTAGCGAGAAGAAAGCTAAATATGACGTGGCAACGTCGAAGTTAAACATTTACATGTCCATTGAGAAAACGGAAAGGGAAAAATTGGAAAAATTGCAAGAATCCGTAAATACGAAGAGCGAGACGCTGAAAGAATCTCAACGAAACCTGGAGGTGTTGCAAAAAAAGATTCCAGCCACGGAGAAAAGTTTGGCGGAAGCTAAGAGCGAACTCGAACAAGTAAAACAGCAAGAACTTCAAGCGGCCACGATTCTTAGGAACGCCAGGGGCAGAATGGAGGAGCAACGAGCGGCAATGAATGCGAATAAGTCGAGAAATCGCGTTCTCGACTCCATCATGAGCCAAAAGAAACTCGGTCGATTTCCTGGAGTTTTTGGAAGATTGGTAAGTTCATTATTGATTATTTCCGGTGTTCAAGTGACTTTATGATCTTTACATTTGTTTATACTTGCAATATTAAACATTATTCAAACATAATAATTTTTAATAAAATTGATAAAAACATTTTTTAAAATAAATATACAAAAAGGATATAAAATATACAAACTCTATTATAAAATTAAATTTTTACGTTTTGATTTTAAATTAAAAATTCTATTTCTACTAAATTTTCTTAATTTTTAAAGACAAATTTGTTGTTATTAAATCATAGATAACCCCATAACCTATTACTAATTTCTATATCAATAATCTTTTCAATTAAATTATTAATTAAAAATTATCGAATTAAATTTATTTATTAAAAAACTGAATATTAAAAAAAAACCGAATATCCTTTCATTACAAACTTGATATGAAATATAATTTTGTTACATTACAAATAATATTAAATTATCTCTTTTTCTTTCGAGATCATTTATTAATTATAAATTACATTTAATTCTAATTTCTTTCATTTTGGCCGGTTTATCGATAAATAAATCGATAAACCAATAATTAAATAACTAATTAAAAATTATTAATTATATCTTATTAATTTATAATTAATTATACATAAATAAACAATTAATCCTTTTAATTCAAGGGTGACCTCGGCGGGATGGATGCGAAATACGACGTAGCCATGTCGACGGCCTGTGGTCCTTTGGATAACATCGTCGTCGATACGATCGCATCCGCGGAGGAGTGCATAGAGTACCTACGCGAAAACAACATCGGTCGCGCCACCTTCATAGCCCTGGATAAACAGCAGCGATATCTCCAGCAGTGCAGACAAAGGATATCGGCACCCGAGGGTGTGCCGAGGCTCTTCGATCTCATCAAAGTGGAAGACGAGAAATTCCTTCCGGCCTTCTACTTCGCCATTCAAAATACGTTGGTAGCCAAAGACTTGGAGCAAGCCACGCGCATAGCCTACGGCGCCCAAAGGTATCGCGTTGTGACTCTGCAAGGCGAGCTCATCGAAATGTCCGGTACCATGAGCGGCGGCGGTAAAACCGTGTCCAGGGGTCGCATCGGCCAGAAGGCTCTTCGCAACGAACCCACGGCCGCCGATATCGGCAAACTCGAGGAGGAACTGGAGAAGGTTTATCAAAAATACAACGACACGAAATTGCGGCAGGAGCCTCTGGAAAACCAAGTACTCGCTCTGTCGACCGCCTTGAGGGACATGAACGCGGATCGCGATAGGCTGCGGGTGGAAGTCAAGGGTTTGTCGGAAGAATTGCCCCTGCTGAAGAGGCAACTGCAGAGTCAAAGGGAAGTCGCGAAAAATTCGATCGCCGATCCCAAGGAAACGGCCAAGCTGGAGCGAGTCGTGGAGGAGACGAGAAAGGTCTTGGACGCGGCAACGGAGGATTCCGAGTCCATAAGCGAGCGCGTATCCGCGATCACCGATAAAATCGACAAGATGTCGGGAGACAAGATAAAGGAGCAGCAGAAGAAGGTCAAGGATCTGAAGACGATGATCGACAAAACGAAAGCGGAAATTCTGAAATTGCAGGTGGCGGTGAAAACGGCGGAACGGGACACTCGGAAAGCGGAGCAGAAGATTCAGTCGCTGGAGCAGGATGTGAAGGCTTGCGAGGATAAAATACGCGAGAAGAAGAACATCAAAGCGGAACTGGAGGAGGAGGCGAAGGTCCTTTTGGACCAACTCAAGGAAGCCACGGACGCCTTGCAGGAAAGGGACGAGGACACCGTCGCCATGAAGGAAGAATTGGACGCTCTGCATAAACGCGAGAACAAAATGAAGGCTTTGAAGATAGATCTGGACCTCAAGGTGAAAAAAAGCGAGAAAGCTCTGGAGGAATTGCAACGCAGAATCGAGGACTTGGACCGGAAAATTGTGCGTCTGAAGATGCACGAAATCCCGGACAAGGAGCCGGAACTCTTGAAGGAGCTCACGGACGAGGAAAGCGAACGCCTGGACGAGCGGCAGCTGCTGGCGGAAATGCACACCTTCATGACCAGTTTGCCGAAACAAATACCGAATATGCAAATCATCGCGGATTACAGGGAAAAGGACGAGTTGTACATCAAGAGAGCCGCGGAATTGGAAGAGATCAGGGCGGAGCACGCGAAATATCGGAACTTCTTGGAAACGGTTCGCAGACAGAGAATCCACGAGTTTCTATCCGGTTTCTCGCTGATCACCTTGAAGCTGAAGGAAATGTATCGAATGATCACCCTCGGCGGTGACGCGGAGCTCGAGTTGGTCGATACGTTGGACCCTTTCAGCGAGGGCATCGTCTTCAGCGTTCGGCCGCCGAAGAAGTCGTGGAAGAATATTCACAATTTGAGCGGCGGCGAGAAAACCCTGAGTTCCCTGGCGCTCGTTTTCGCGTTGCATCATTACAAACCGACGCCCCTGTACTTCATGGACGAAATCGACGCGGCTCTGGACTTCAAGAACGTCTCCATCGTCGCTCACTACATCAAGGAACGCACGAAGAATGCTCAGTTCATAGTCATATCTCTGCGATCGAACATGTTCGAATTGGCGAATTTCCTTACCGGTATTTACAAGACGCACAATTGCACGAAATGCGTTCCGTTCGACGTCGAGAAGGCCAGCGAGAAGTGTCCACCGGCATCGGCGAACAATCGTATCGATTATCACAAGACCTCGACGCAAGTTCCACAGCAAAGGGTGGAACAACCGCAATTCTTGTCGCAACCGATCATGAAGATCGCGAGTACGAGTAACGAGGAAAATGAGAACCGGGACGTACGGTGAGACCGGCGATAGTTTATATTTTGGAAAAATGACTTCAGCAATTACGACAAAACAGAAGAAATTCGCCTTTTCCTCGATTCTTTCGAAATTATTTGAGCCGTTTATTTTGAAAGTAACCTAAGTCCATTTAAAAAAAATGAAAAACTCGAAAATTTATAATTAAATTGCTGAAAACTAATTATTTGTGCCGATATGTGATGACTTTAAAAATGGACTTAGGTCACTTTCAAAATAAACGGCTCATCTATTCGCTCGCTACGATTCGGAAAAAGCAATTTCTCTAACCCTCCCTCCTCTCTCTCTCACTCACTCTCTGTCTCTGTTTCGAAGCAATTCTCATA